>KK118712.1:107803-130742 GCA_000611955.2 Stegodyphus mimosarum | reverse complement strand
GTCTGCATACTCTTCGAGTATGCTTCCAGGTACACCATGAAGACACGTAGAAAGGAGGGAGAGCGTACCTTATACACACTCTCATATTCAGAGAATCCATATTTCTGCACATCTTCTTTACCATGAAGACCTGCAGTCTATTCAGTTGATGAACAAGGGATTTTTATTTCCATTTCATGTTATAATATGTAATAAATTAAATAAATTTTAATATCATATTATTCAGTATAGTGAATTCAAAATGAATCATTTTCGCAAAATATTTCCTCAAATGAGAAAGCTTATAAACTTATTTTCCGATTGTTATCGTTATATACGAAATTTCATTTCATTTCCAACTTTTCAGGTAATTAACCTAAGAAAGGGAAAAAAATAGAAAATTTACAGTGAAATGAGGAGGGAAAAGGAGAGAAGACAGCTTATTTAATTCATTCCTTAAACATTTGTGATTGCAATCATCCTACACGTTGAGAATTAGAAAAGCATTATTAATGATACCTGGGTTTGTAAACTGGATATTTACTACCTTGAAATTTCAAGCATATGGGAGATTCAATTAAGTTACTGCTATCCTTTTTTATTTTGTCAAGCGTAAATGAGATAAATATCAAGGAAAGCAACGTTATTTCGCGAAGTGTAATGACATTCTATTTTGACATATGAAATATATAATTCATTTTCAAAAATAAATGATAGTTTTAAATTCCATTTTGTTGTGAATAAATGATATATTCGAATGAAACATCGAACACGTGTATCAAATATTCATAACCACGCTTTATTTCGAAGTGATAATTGCACGCTATTTGGAAAATGGAAGAAAAACATTACTGTTACAGAATATTTAAAATCTTACGCAAAGGTTCTCTTAATTAAATCGAGAAAAGTCTTATTAGTTTTCATTTTACGTTCTGTTTCATCTATTAAAAATGTAGGTAGATTTACAAAATACAGAAATGTATACTGTGAAATTTGCATTCTTCGATGAACTTAACTATATGCATTTGGAAAATTGCTAGTAAATTTTATTTAAACCGTGATAGACTCTTTTCTGGTAAGATTTGTTACAGTATATTATTATTATGAAAATTCCATTTATTTCATTTGAAATATTTCTCAGAATACTTTCTGTCACATTTTTATTAAAACGTAGCAGAGACAGGAAATATTTTTACAATAAAATTTTTTCACAACCCATTGTGCCATTTGCTTTACATTGTACTAATTTAGAAAATTAATTTTGTGCATGCTTTCGTTTTTTCAACAACGGAAAGAATGCGAATTATTTAAAAAGGCCATTTCCCAAGATCTCTGTTCCGACTGTGTTACATATCACTTTATTTAATGATTTTCCTTTCTGCACCCAGCTTGGTTAGGTACAGAGACATATTCTATAAATTTACATGATCATTTAAAATTCCTAATTTAACTAACCTAGTTCTTATATGTTTAGATAAAACATACTGTTTCTTTTCAATTCAGCCTTGTCTCGAACTAGCCCACCAAAAGTCGATTGGACAACATCGCACAGGGGTGTTAGTTTGATTAGAGCTCGTACCACGGCAAATAGACTGATTTTTAGTAATTTTGTAGTTTTGTCCATGTGTAACTTAAATGCGAGCCAATCTGCCTTATAATGTTGTTCATGATGTCTCATTTTCATTTAGCTACATAGTCTTTGTGTGCTTTATCTTATTCAGTCAAGCAAATAAACTGTTTATACATACATGAATATTACTGTTTTGAAATATACAAACATAATTCATATTTACTAAGATATATAGAACATTCAGTTTAAATATGGACTCTTTGTGAAAACTATAAATAGCTAATAGACAGATATGAGACATAACTTGCCTTATAGCATATTTTGAAAATAGCATTCCTGTGACTCACTGAATTCTTCAATATATTTTAGCACGTTTCTAGAGACATCAATGAACTTTTTCGTTTCTATACGTTAGTTGACAAACCTGATATTTATTTTTCAACTGCTTTTAAATTGTGTAACTTGTTTAGTAACTCATTTTGTCTTAGGCGTCTCCTCAATAAATATCCAGGCATCAGACTAGACTGAGAGCTGAAGATATCGATGGTATATAACAGTCTTTATGTATGATTCTGTCACCGAAACGCTTTTCCTAATCATCTTCGTTACGAAATCTGTCGCATGCCGTAGCACCATTTTGTGATATAGAGGAGTAATATTCCTTATCCTGCAATAAGTTAATAAAATACAAGACAATATCTCATGAGTTCACTTTTGATAAAAAAAAAAGCGAGTGTGATAATTTGTGGCTCTGCTACAGAACACCAGACAACAGTTTTCTCAAAATACAGAGAAGAAATGCTAAACAGATGCAGGTTTAAGAACTCCGAGTCTGGTAATTTTTCCGGTAGACGTAGCCACTTCGAAGTCATCCTGACTCATGTGTAACATGCATTTCATCTATGCCACTACAAATGGAACTCTGAAACTCTTACAAAACAACAATCAAAGATCCGACTTACAGTATGATAGTGTTCAATATCTTTCGCCTGTAAAAGATTGAAAACTCTTTTCATCTTGTGAAGAATACATACTGTTTTCAACTAACTGCAACCTGAAGAATATGATTGAATAATATGAGAATCGGAGAACCAATACAAACAAAATATACGTAACATTATGTACCCTTAAATGAGTTAATTACTTTGAAATTAAACAACCTGTAAAGCAAGGAACAGGAAAGTTTTCCAAGTTCGAATTTGTATCAACTCATTCTTGCTGTGCGCCACTTCTGCAGAAAATGGGAAATAATTCCTTAATTTCTTAGAATTAAGAATCCAGAAAGTATTCATCGAAGTTAATAACTGTATGCCTGAAACTTGGGATATTGATAACATCTCATTTATGCAAATTATTCTTGCAAATTATAGAGACAACTATATTGAAATTAAATTCGTTCACGTGCATTATCCTGAGATGAAACGTACTTGGGGGGGTACAAATCGTATATGTGAATATAAAATAACCTGGCACTGGAGTAAAATAGCCAGTCATAATAGTAACAATTATTATAATGTTTAATAGAAACGCTACATGATTGAAATAATCCCGCATTTTATCATGAGTTTATTCCCCTCACGTATTTTTCCACCTAGCGTTTTAGCTCCAGGTTCTGTAAAAATAAAAAGAGTTGAAATTTTGCATATTTCTGTTTCAGTCTTTTTAATAGCTTTATTTTATTTATTTACAAAAACTGAAACTCTTACGCTATCTCCAGTAGCTATAAATATATTTATATTTTTTAAACTAGGCACTCAGCATTCATATTTTATTAAAGTTTTAGCCAGCTGAAAGGAATTTCCTGTCAAAAGGGTAAAAAGAGTGTTAGACCTAAAAGAAAACATCTGGGTACAGATGTGTTTAACAACTCAGTTATTCGGAGCTATTAGTCACATTTGAATAATAGTTATTAGTCTTTGTAAGATTTGTTATTCAAATTAATATGTTATTTGTAATTTCAGCCTTAACTGTAACTTCTCTTTTCCGTTCCCTCACCAAAATGTAAACTGAGTTAAAGAGTAATTATGCTGAGGTTATTGGATTGTAAGACATCGTATGTTTCTGCCCCTCGTGACCTCGTTACATAGTTCAGTAACTCAGCCAGCTCTGATAAATTTGTAATTATTCGGTTTTGTGCAATTGCATCCGACATATGAGCATTTACGCCGGTTTTCAGCCAGCCTTGATTTAAATTTGAGTTTTGGGGGCAGCTTAGATTAAATTTAATGATGTAGTCTTTGACTACTAGTCTACACTTTAAAATTGAATTCGACTGTTACTTTAATTACATCACCGACGCCGTTAAGTGGTGCTTGATCCTGTTAGCAGAATATGTACATTTAAGTTCAAAGTTCTGTTTTAATAAAAATGTTTGTGGGGTTAAACCCTTTTATTTCTCAGTTCAATGTGAGGAACGCTGTACACTGATAAGCGAATAATCGCTTGAGTGTATGAACAGGACGAAATTTTTCAAGAAGGGTTAATTACCCTTAATTTCTCAAAATTAGAATCAAAACAGTCTGCTCCTATCTCAGAGCGTACAATAAAGCCCCCACTTAGGCTTGAACTCAAATTAATAAGAATTCAAACTTAACTAATGCTTAACTAAAAGATATAGCCGAAGCTATCAGAATTCTAAGTAGTTGGCCCTAAATCTCAATTAAGTTGGCAAAGCTATCAAGGGCCTGAAGTACGGCCGAGCGTAGTAATAGCTTAGAAAGAGACTAGCCAAAGGCAAACTCGCTAGTCAGAAACTCTGGCTCTCTAACGAAGTCAGTGAAAGCATCGACTTAAATACTACTCTTACTCATTTGCATTAAACGCGTTTCTGAAAATACATTCTGGTAGGAAATTGTAAGCTGAAGCTAGAAAAGATAGGACAGGTGCATAAACTTAAAATAACTGTTATAAAATTAAGATACACTTTACATGTCGTTAACACCTTTTCAAGTCTCTATAGTTACATTAGACAAAACGATAATTGACTTCAATTCTTTTATGAATTTGGAACCAGTTTATGCTCCCAGAGTAAGCCAAATTCTACAATTTAAGTAATCTAACTTTCACTGATTGTTATTCCGTGAGCGTTTACCAGTATATAAGTGATACTTGTTTACGGAATAAGTAGCTGTGAAACGTTTGTTGTTTTCACAGCTGTTTTCACCAAAGTTTTCACAGCAAAGTTCATCATTGTAAAATTTATACCTGTTACTAAATTTAAAGTATCCTTTCCAGAAACTCAAATGATGAATAATTTATATTTAAAACCATTACATTGCTTAAGAAGTGTTTATTTAAACTTCTCTCGGAATTTACTCTTTTTTATTTCAGTTTTGCTTCCGCAAAACGTAATGTTTATCCGATAAAAACTTCAGTTTTATTTCATTTGAAACTGTCAGTTTTCCGCAAACCTCCTTCCTTTTTTATTCTAAGAAATATTTGAGGAAATCTCAAAAATAAAATATTTCGTTTTGTACGTATAGAAGAATTTAGATTAAATATTTTGCAGAATTACAACTTGAATGATTCGTATTTGAAGATATTCGTTTCAACCTGTCTTCATGCATGATAAATGTACATTGTGGAGATCTATTCCTGAAACCGGATTCCGATGCTGAGATACATTGAAGGCTACTTACAAACAAGATATGGTCTTTCTGTTAATGATATTTTGGCACGCCACCAACGGAGAGAAACTTTACCTAAAATGCAACCGATTTATCGACAAGCAGCTGAGAAAGGCGTCTAAGCATAAAACAAAGGTAGTTCCATTTTCTCCATTCTTAGTCACCGCTAATTTCCTCAAGGTGTGGAAAATACATCCAGAAAATGGGAATGCAAAACAGTCTTGCGTATCACGTCAGCAAACTAAGTTTCACAAAGGGAAGGAAAAAAAGAAACTCAGCAGGGGGAGGGACGTCAGAGCTTAGAACTCGATTTTTATCCCGAACAAGCCATCTTCTTCGCAGAGAAAATGTCATGTTTACAAAAGAGCTGCAAGTTATAAGCAATTTCCCGTTTGTTTTCACCCACTGAGTGAAGAAATATTTCGTTTTCCCTGTAGATGGCGCTAAAAGCAGGACCGTTCCCTCGTATAAGAAGTTTTCGTTTTTGAGAAATTCATAGGCAGAATTTGCATAAGGTGTTAGGCAGATAGTAAACACTGAGTATGAAAACTTTATTTCGGAAGAAAGGAAGTAGGAAGTGAATATATATTTATAGATTGCCTTACGGGTGTTTTTCGCGTGTAGCAAGTAAGCCGGAATAGGTAAAAAAAATGCATAAAAATGTAAAGCAATATCGCGAAAGCGAATTTTTTCCCAGAAGCCTGGTACCAATCAATTATTTACTCTTGCGTAGGGAAAAAAGCTCCTTCCATCTAAGGAGAAAACCTATGAAAATATTTTTTCCAGATTCCAGACCATCGCGCATCTTAGTAACCGCCCGAGGTGAAAACAAGGTTTTTAGGAGAAAATATACTCCAGAATAGACTGTTTTTTACACGCATTTTGTTTCCACTCTCTCTGCTCCTACGAGATTCAGCCTCAACAGATGTTTGTAAAGCTTATTTTTTTCAAGCGGAAACATGCCGTATTCAGAAGATAATTAAATTCGAATTGCATGCTTTCCTATCTGCACGCAGGGGGCGTTTCGTGAAAAAAAAATCAATTTGGTTAGTTACAACAATAGATTTTTCTTTCTTGAGACTTTTACCCCTTAAAATAAAATTCTGCACTTAACAGTTTAAAACTGAACCTGCTACAATAATGGTTTTGTAAGTGCGAAAGTTGTCTGTGGTTCTTTTCATTCGCTATCCTTACAGTTTAACCTGATTAGGGCTGCCATGTGAAAACGCAATATGCTCCTCTTGGAGTTACATGATCTCGGTGAGTTGTGGAGAACAGGTAGAGACAGGTAAGGTCTCTACGTTTGCAATCAGTGATCTGACATGAGCTCTTTGTAGTTCAGGTTTTCATGAAATAGGTTTTCGATCCATATTTTTAAGAAGGGGAAACTATACATTTGTTTTGCTTTTGCACACAAAGGGAATTCTAACTCTGTTAAAAAGCAAAACACGTATCTCTATTCATAGACCTCATAATGATGTACTTTCTTTTAATTCTAATTTTCCGTCCCCTCCTAAAGCATGCATTTAAAAGCCTGTCCTATATTGTTCCTAAAACTGCTGTTCAGGAAGCGCATCACGGGGTAGACGATCTTTCGCCTCAAAAGTCTTGAATGACAGTCATACAAATATCAATACCATTTCAAGTTTCCAACTTAAGCACATTAGTGCATATTTGATTGTATTATTCAGGTTATGGTAAGACACACGAAATCTATTCGCGTAAGAGGAAGGATTTCGTAAGAGAAAGCAGCTCGTATTCACTTTATCCATGGAAAAAACAATGAAATCTTCCACCCAGCTAGCTCTTTCGCTCAGATATGAACCCGGGCCGAGCCCTCAGTGTTTCGTGGCTTTCGGCTCGGCAACGGTGAAAACTAACAGGTATAAAGAAACTGCATTTATTGCATTTATTTTTAATTGATTACGGCGACGCACACATTGGTATCCGCCAAAAGAAGAGACCTTTTACACTGCCATTTCAATTAAATTAATTGTCATCGTTAACCGCGGAAGCATTTAGTCGGACCGAACCGGTTTTGTGAATCTTTATTCTACCAACAGCTGAAAGGGACGAGGCGACTTCCGCCTCAACTTCGTTGCGCACGTTGCAAGCAATGAATGTGTCGTCGAGTTCTTCGAATTCCAGTTCTCTACAAAATACTCCTGTTTGTGTAAAAAACCTTCCTGAATTACCAATGAGTTCTGCTTTATACTTACGTTCAGCTTATTTTCCGTGGAAATAAAATGTTTTCCTAACGACGTGTTCTACCAGCTTCATCTGGTTCACCACGTGCTGTGGGTGATCAGCTCTTTTTTGTGATGCCTAAATAATTCTTCGCACATTCTAAAAATATCATTTGTGATTTGATTAACTTATCATTCGCCTCAATGTGTCAACATATTTTGTGTTTTCTTAATTAATTAATCCAGATGCTTCAAGATATGTGCATATCCAAGCTTGAAAACCGATGTCATGAATACGATCAAGATGTGTTTATCTTTCATTCCCTTATCAACGCTAATTTTGGTGTAACAATAAAATGATATATATACATATATATTTATTCAAAAAATTAGTAATTCAGACAGTAGCTGCTGATTAATAAAATTATCAAAATATTCAAAAGTATGTTTCTTTTGCATTCTTAAGCTGATAAAGAGGCACTGTACTGGCAAATAACCTTTTATAATATTATTAAATGTTGTAGTCGATAATTCTGGTATTTTGACAATTGGAAAGTGCCCAGTGATCTTTATCAACAAGATAACTCCCAATCAGACACAGCTCGCATCAGCCAACGTGTCCTGCAAGGCGTACAGATGAATTCCTGGCCACCGTCCTTTCCTGATCTCTTGCCAGTCGAACATGTTTGGCATGTGACTGGACGCCATTTGAAGTCCCTGCCGCTGCCGCGTTTAGAAGACGAACTGTGACAAACGGTTGACAGAGAATGGAGAGCCATTTCTCAGGACATCATCCATGGTCTCATTGATTCTGTACCTAGATGTGTTACTTCGTGTATCGCCGTCCAATGTGGTCCTATAACCTACTACGGCTCTAAAATGGAAACTGGTGTTGGAAGTAAGTGCCTGCATCATGTCACAAAATCCTAATCAAAAAATAATTTTACAAGCCCGGCTTGAAAAGGAAAATAGCATTGTAGGGATTTATACTTATTTTAAATAACCAGTAAATTTAATTTTAAGTTACTTTCCTATAAGCTTTCATTCCCGTAATTCTCAGTGCCAGAATATTTAAATTTGGTCATAAGCAAATGAGCCATCATTCTCCTAATTGTCAGTGTCAGAATATTTAAATTTGGTAGCGCACGTAAGAAATGCAAATTCTACCTGTGGAAGAAAAATTTTAAATATCGACGTTCTAGTAGGCAAAGCTACAGAGAGTCTGGGAAATCTCTGTGTGTGCTTATACGCAAGCTTTCGCTTAGCAGTTATTGCTGGTTAGACGTGGCTTAATAGCTATTACCTTGCTGCCCCTAGACTCATCTACGCGCTGTAAGATACAGGGTTGTATGAGCCCTGTAGTTTATATCTACTACCTAAGAAAATCTCCAATTTTGAGTTTGATTCATGTTTCAGTTACAGCCCAAGCAGAGGCGTAGTGTGTTAGCGTCAAGATGACGCATTGTAAATAATTTAAAGAGTTTAATAATTGGTATATCTTAAAATATCTTAAAAAGATAACTTTTAAACAACTAATTAAAAAGTGAGAAGACAGATGGCAAACATCCACAACAGGTAGGAGGACCTTTAAGTTTATTTCGCAAATTACCACAACTATGCTGTACTATTCGTCAGCACTGACAACCTTCCTGTCGGGCCACGGTCTCTTCTTGACTTGTTTACAACGCTTTGGACTTGCGCTTAGTGATATGTGCGACTGCGGGAAACAAGGATCTCCCGATCATTTTGCCTTTACTTGCATAAACAACAGTGAAGTACCACCTTAAAAGAACCTGAGGAAAGGTACTGGAAGGAGTGGGCACTCCACCTATTGAAATGTCAAAGTGCACATCGTAAACTTAATAAGGTAGTACAAATTTGTAACGAACGGCATTCACATCGTGACTAATAATCCCAACCTGTAGTGATACGTATAATAATTTACATACAATTATAGGTAATGTAACTAATGTTGTTTTAAAAGTATGTCATAGATAACATAATGCTAATGCGTAATGTAATCCAATACTCTAATTTTAAAGTATTCCAAAGCTAACGTAGTGCAAATTAAGTTAATGTACTGCATTAATTGTAATACTAATGCAAATTGAATGTCATGTAGTATTTGTCAGTGTACATGTCAATGCAACATAACGCCAAGCGATGGTCGTGGCAAATGTCAAAGTACTATAATGCAAATTGAATGTAGTCTAATATATGTCAATGCATATATCTATGGATGTAATTAAGTTAACTATGTAAGCTGGCTAATGCAAATGTTAATATTAACATAAGCAAATAGCGATTCATATTGACTCTAATAGTTCTGTAACCTCGCTGAACACTTGTCAGAAAAGATGACAAAATGTATTTAAAGCTATGACTTTATAAATCTGATTACGTCCACAAATGCTCGTTGGACTGTCAGTCCACCTCTTGTAGGTGGCAGGTTAGTACATTTTCTACTGATCAGGTGCATAATTCCGCTTGGATTATCCTTAGGTTGGAAGCCTGGTTTGCAGCGTCCAACCTACTGAGCCGACGCTGTTCACGCTCTGTATTATGCATATCGTTTCGAAATAAAGATCACTTATTGTTCCTTGTTGTCTCTCTCTGTTTACCGAGTTACATCACTTTCTGGCCCCTCCTTCTTGGTGTCGCATTTTCAATGTCGGGTAGTGTATTACCAAAATATTTGCCTTCAACACTGTTGATATTCTCTGCTTTTTTAAACAATTTATGAAGAAATTGTTCCTCGCCTGAAGAGGATTCAGCAGTTTTGCCTTCATTGATACCATATGAAAAAAAAATAAAGATCGTTTTTGCATATTATTTATGATTTATGAGACATTTAGCAATATTTACGCATTTTTCGTACAACCAAACATAAATGGTAAAATTATTTACAGCTACAAAATATACCTATCAATGCAAAATATTTATTGCTCTCATTATAGAATTTGTCACAACGTGCCCATTCTGTGAAAAAGGAAGCAGACAGAGGAGAGAATGTTCATTAACTTCTAGGGGGCAAAAGTAACATACTCATCTGAAAACACTTACTTCCAGGGATAGAGACCCAATTTTTTGTCCGCCGAAATTATCACGGAAATAACGGCCGAAACCGTCATGGGCAATAACGTAAGGCCAAAAACATCGTCGTAGCAAGTATCATTGGGGAAAAGAGAGCAAGGAGAAAACATCGCAGTTTTGAAACAACGTGCTATAAAACATTAAAAATAAGGTGGCTCAAAAACATTGTAGATTCAAAACATCGTTGTAAAAAATCGCGGTAAAAAATAAAGCATCTATAAATTATCGCATGATGATGATATTGCAGATATGTATTTTTCAGACATTAAAAGTTGTAAGTGTATATTTACATAATGATTTGTGATAGTAAGAAGGAGTGAGATATATTTATGTCTCTATATTTCTATTTTGTAATACTTAATGTTTTTTGCTAAAAAACAGAGAAAGAAGCTTAGGTATTCAAAAACTGAAAATGACTAGGAAATTAATACTACGCATCACAGTTAATAAAATTTTAAACTTAACTTAAACCAGTACATACAATTAAACTAGTAAATAACTATTAAAGCTCTTTATTTAATTAACCTCTTTTATATTAAGTTATAATAGTTTTTCATAAAAGTATAGTCTAAGACAGATTTGAAAAGGGAATTGTAATGAGTAACTCTAAGAGATTACTATATTATTATGGAGAGATTACATATATTATTATGCAAAGGTTACCTAAGGTGTGATTATTACTTAAAATATTAATTAATTTAAATATAGAGGTGAAAATATTTTACTTTCCTTCTTGCCCTGAATTTATTCCATTGTTTTCTCCGCAATGTTTTCGTACGCGATATTTTTGCGATGTTTTACCACATAATCTTCTGAGAGAGAACAAAAAGTAAACTCATCGCTCGAATTATTTCACTTCTCTGTGATGGAATTTAATTCTGAAGATTTAGAATTCCATGTACAAAAATGTTATGCATTATTAATATTTTCTTCACGCATTATTAATTAAATTGCTAAATCTATATAATTTCTAAGAATGATATTTTTAAAAGATGTCGATTCTTGTTATTTTATTTATTATCGGAGTTTATTTGACAGTAATCATCTGAAATCGGTATAAAGACTAATTGGAAGTGCCAAAATGCTTCCGGCACTTCATAAATACGAAAGCGACAATTAATACAAAAGTTTGCAAGGAAATCATATTTATTTCTCTTAAGTTTTATTATTCAAAGGATATTTGTTAATCATTATTCAAAATCATTCAACGATTAATTGAAAATGCCAAAAATGCTACAGGCAAATATCAAACACTAAGAGAGTGTTAAAGTCAAACAGAAACTGCATTTCCCCACTCCGCCTTGTAACAGGATTGTTTTGCTTCACAAATATAAAAAACGTATCTTTGATTTACTTTTAATGTGTATTTTATAGACGATTACGTCTCAAATGCCGAAGGGGAAACAAATTTATCGACAACAGAAAAACAAATAATTTTCCACTACCTCCATTAGTGAAAAGAATTTTGGAAAGGGTTAAATATTGCGCCCAGGCAAGTCCTTTTTAGAACGGTGCGAGATTTGAAAGAGAGAGGGATAAATAATTAGCCAACCCTGAAACACAATTATCTTTCCGCTTCTTATTCTTTTCAATTACTATCGCGTCAGTGGCTACAAGAGAACAAGGCTTTGAACAGCACCATTTCACAACCGATATAACCATCTCAGGCTGGGATTAGTAAATGTTACGAGCGAAGAAGGGTGATCGCAAATATATTGAAATTTGAAAGAACGCTGTTTTGATAGCAGTTGGAGCATGAAATTTGTATGGATGAATTATTCGAAGCTAGTTTTCATTTAAAATAAAATTCTTTTCGAAAAGGGAGTTAATGAAATATCTTCCCGAAAGACATTTACAGGGAATAGAGTTTATATTCTTCGGAAGCAAGGTTTTAGGGAGGGTTGAATTAAAAGCTAATTACTCGAAACAAACTTTGTAAGACATTCTTTGGTAGGATAAAATATAATTTTCAAAAGCTGAATACCGCAACTGTAAACCTAGAAGCAAATTTTTGACGGCAGGCTTAATACTGGCGTACAACGTGCACTGATTGCTAGGAAATTCTAAATATGCAGAAAAGTAAAACAAATAACTGCCACCTGAGTTTTTGTTTAATATTCGAAGACCGAATTAAATTTTCTTTTCGATTTGTTTCTAATAATTTGTTTTTCAAAATTCCATTTAAAATTTCGTGAGTAGAAAATTTTTAAGTATTACGTATTTTTAACTTATTACTAGCCTGTATTAACTTGCCTTAGTGCAGTTCTGTCTGTACCGATTTCATGCTGAAGTACGCAGCATTGTTCATTTTCCAAAATAGCCAAACGAAGGGAGCTCATGGTTTACAATTAATTACTTGTGTTTCAATTCTAGGAAAGAAAATAAGTTCCGGTAAAACAAGGAGTATGACATGTGGGACATCTATCAGGGCTACGAATATTTAGTGCCCACATCACGGGTCAGGGTCTAGAGTTCGAGACTCAGGACTTAAATTCTTTTTATAAAACTTCAAAATCTGGTTTTCCTTCCGTAAAAGCAAGGAATGTAGGCGTTGGGAATTCCCTGAAAATGTTCTGAGTGTCTTAATCTAACTTCGACGAAAGAATGAGAATTTTGGTATTTCTGAACGCCTGAACAATTAAATATTAATTGAGAACAGTACGTATGTTCAAAATGGATTTCTGTTACTCCAGCTTCAGAAGTTAAAACGCGTGTTATGATAACATTCCTTCAATTGTGTTAATAATTCCTACATCATTAAACTGCCATATGCACCGATTTTATACTAGCGCATTTGGACAAAGGAACTATATATATATATATATACTGTACACCGAATACCATATATATAATATATATATTATATATACTGTACACCGAATACCATATATATACCATATATATATATAAACAAATATTATTCAATATATATATAGAGAGAGAGATAGCTAGATAGATATAACTAATTACCTAACTAATGTCTTTTACTATATATGTATAGTATTAAGTTATTTGTATAAGAGATTTTATCTGTCTTATTAGTTTTCCTATTGAAACAACTTAAAGCGAAACCTTTCAGAATTTCTTTGTTATGTTTTCATTTTCAAAGGTCTAGTTTTAGTTATTAGAATCAATTTAATGTAAAAGTTAGCCACTTTCCTTAATTGAGAATTGCTCAAACGGCTGTACTCTATAAATTCCACAAAGAGCTGCGAAGCCATTACTTCACGGAATCTCGTTGCAATCTGAAAGTCTTTGATCTGCAGTATAAGAAATACCCCATTTATTTTCATGTGAGATCTTGCTCATTCAAAGTGCAATGAAACTGGAATTTTTCTTTCTTTTCTCGGGACCTCCTACTGTTCGGACAATTACATTACTCGAACACCTGCGGCTGAATTTCGTGCGGGAAACGAGAATGTTTAATGTATAAAAAGACTATTCGAAGTTCATTGCTGCTCTATTTCAGCGTCACGCAAGAGAACCAAACATGGAATTTCTTTGCTTTTTTTCTGATTTCGTCTTTGAGAAAAATTCCCATAGCTTAGATTTTTGCGGCAAGAGAAAACAAGCGATTTCGTTTCCTTGAACTTCCCCCGGTTTAGACAAATTGATTGGGATACAAAACCGGGAATGTTTTTGCATCCATTTACACCGGGAGATTTTCTTTGTCTTCCTTTTCTCTTCTCATTTTAAAATACTCTATCCGAAAGATTTTTCGGTGCGAACCCATTCGAAAAGCGCGTGATTTGAAATTTGTTCGTACTTCCTCCGTTGGAAGCAATTTGTACTTTTCCCATTGTACATAAACATTGTGGAATACATGGAGGGCTTTCGAGACTGTGATTTTGGAAGAAACACTGAAATTGGATGTTTTCGGTTAGATTTTCTATTTCATTTGATGCTAAAAAATACTTTGTAAGGAAAAACATTCTGATGCTTCGAAATGTTTTGCCGGAAATTATTTTGTGGTTTGTAAAAATGCACTATATCGAATAAAAGAAATAAAGAATTTAAAGAGAAAGGAAAGTAATTCACGAACCAAGCGCACCTGTTTACAACACCTGCTGAAGTTACAGGCATGGCCAAATTGTGGCTCGCATGCGGCTTTCCGACATCTTAACTGTGGCTCGCGAGCTACTCGCGGCCATTTTTTCTCTGAAATGAGACTTGTTTTAAACAAATAGCACTTTAATTTTTGAAATACAAATGGAATTTGTAAAAGAAGTCACGCAATAATACGTTTCTTATTTAACCGCTAATTTCATTTCTTATATTATGCATGCAATAATTTATTCGAATTCAAATAACTCTGAACCTGAAGCTTATAATAAGGTAAGCCTAAACTGTCGCAATTTAACAAATTAAATTCAGATATCTTTATTTCTTTCAATCTGTTCCAGTCATATTCCATGGAGTAGGTAATGATGATAAAAATAGCACAAAATATACAAACACAAAGTTAATCTAAAAAAGTAACGCTTCTATTATTTCTTAAGTGAATTTTATTTCAAGCAGTTTCATCTCATATTCCTTCAGCGTGATTCTATTATTCACAACAGCTGTCATCAACGTAGATGATTTGCTGTTCGCTATAGTGTATTACTTTTATTCAAACCTTGAATGGCTTGAGTACTTGCTGAAGGAAACCTTTTTTACCCTGCAGTCCATGGGGCGCTATTCCAATCTGGGGAAGAATTTTAATCCTAGGATTTTATTTTTGGGAAGATGAATATTGCCGTTTGTCTTTGGTTAGAAGATTCAGTCTCAGTTTTCTGCGTGCATCCTTAAAAATTAGTTCCCCATACCTAAGCAAGTCAGGCCATTTTTATACGGTTCCTTCACATTTTTTTGAAACCACATACAGTAATAAGCTGCAATGGTCACTTTTCCCATTGAAACTCTATCGTTCGCAATAATTTCTTGGTAATCGTTGGTAAAGATCATAATTTATTTCACCAGTGGTTATGCATGTTGAAATATTTGGGGTGGCGGGAAGAACCACTGAATTGATGACGCTTTTAATTCAAGTCAAAATTTTTAATTCACGTTTTATCAGTTGTTGTTATTTGAGACAGAAAGCTTTCACCTTCATCATAAACCTTCTTGTAAATAGCGTTGCATCCAGCAATAAGAGATTAACTGAACACAAACGTCTCCCTTCTCCAACGTTTCTGTCAAACTACGGCTCATGGATGCTGGAAAATTGCTTTAATTTGTGATATATTCTTGCATATTATTTTATGACCTCCTTTCTTTCTACTAGTTCGACACGAATATCGCACTTGTTGGAGTCGTCGCTATGGTTTTTTGTTGCTCGGTGTTTCTAAAATTTTTCACCTCTTGGTGCTGTCGCTCAGTACAACTGCACCGGTTGCCCCGGCTTTGTTGCCAGCATTAAACTTCTTTAATCTGTTGATATTTTTTGTCTACCTAATTTTCGTTTATCATGTATGTCTGACATGTTTTCCACGAAAGCCTAGTAACCCAGCGGAAAGTTGGTTCACCACTACAAATGCTTGATCACAATATATTTCATGCAATAATCTGAAATTTTGCTGGAGTTTAGCCATGTAAACATTTATTTTTGAAGTGTTATCTTTTATTTATTAAAGTAACCTCATACGCCTACAGACTTCACTCCGAACTTTATTTCAGATTTATTTTCTGAAACAGATTGGGAAAACCTTAGGCTGACGATAAAATAAAGAAACTGATCGTTTTCAACTTTCTTCTCAGTTATTAGAAATTTAAAACGAGATTGTGAGTCATCTGACTGCCTTTATTGGTCCCATAGATAACAGTTAAAATAAGGTGGATCCGTACATCTCTTTCGCAAGACCTTAGCAACTAAGCTACCGAGTGGACGTCTGTCGTGTCACAAGAGACCTCCACGTTTCGAACTTCTGTGCAGGTCCATAGAAATATGGAGAATTATACGTTCATGATACATATGTATTTGCGAAATAAATTCATTGTAGTAGTCACATGTATGTTTTCTTTCCTGTACCATTAGTTTTGAGTTCCCTTGTATTTGGAAAACTACTCAAACTTCAGTTGTTTTGGCTAAGAGTTCGACTGGTGGACAGTTGAAATATGTGCTCGACGAAGCGTCGGCATGAACTGCTAGATTTATTAGGAATAGGTTATCTATGATCGTGATGACTCGAGATAGAATTTCGAAAAATTTAAATGGCACGCAGTTTACTGATTGCTTGAAAATTATGGCTGATTTCACTGGATGCCACACTGCAATAGTGTAGCAGCAGGGCCGTCATGAGTGATACTGACGATTCAAGCACCAATGAAATGCAATCTTTTTTACAATGAATGTTTCTACGCTGGGCAACAGTTAAACTATTCATTCCAAACTTCTGAGTTAAAATGCTTAATGATTTATTAGATTATCATAGGAAATTTTTAGTTTAGAATTCAAAAGTTTCGAGTGGTGAAAAAAGCTTTTAGATTCGATATTTCGAATTCAAATCTTTCTGAAGATTCTTGAAGTCTAAGGATGCGAAAGGATCAACCTACTATAATTTATGATCTTTGTCTCATCTAATGAATTAATTTAATTGTTGTTTGATTGCATGTTGGTCCACACAAAGTTATTACCTTATTTTTAAATAATTTTTCTTCCTTGAATAATAGTTTCTCTGCAATGCCCGTTCACCCGTACAGTTTAAATTATTCATTCTAAAAACTGCTGATAATTATTATAAAACTCTAATTTGTTTAAATAATGGTTTAAAATTCATTCAAATAAGAATTTTTACATGCTTGTAGACCAATTTTATGCTTCATATTTCAGTTTATTTTTACTAAAATCAAACAACAATAATTATGTACGGAGTACAAACTAAATCAGAAAAAGATCGCTCAATTGCACTGTTGCATTGTACAAGAGTTACAAATTTTTATTTTTTGAGTATTGAACTTTTTTGAGTACAAAGCAGAAGACATAAGATTTAATTATTCACATGTAACCACACGTATAAAAAATATAAAAAAATATAAAATGCGAAATTCTTATTAGTTTATTTAAAAAAATTTCTTAATACTCAATACCTGCCTTATTACTTTCGAAATGATATAAATTTGGACTTGCGGTGCTCAAACGTTAACGAAATCTAATATGCTTCTCCTATCATCTTGAAGTTTGGCCACCTCTGTATAGATGATTGGTAAAATGTAATATTGGTTAAAATATGCTTTTGTAAATTAGAGCACTCCCTTAGAATTTGCGTGACTCTATATAAATATTAAGTTTCTAAGAGTAAAAGAGAAGTTTTTGAAAATGTAAATATTTTTGAAGAACACATGAAAGCTGCAGCCAAACTAGTATATGGTAGAAATGAAAAGAAAGGATATACGATATTGATTAGATCTCACTAGCTATAACTAAAATGTTTCGGATAATCATTTTACAGTAACCCTACAAAACTATGTTATTTCCCTGATGATAATTTTATTGATAATTACATAGATCAGAATGATAGTTTGAAGAATAATTACAATTCTTTTCCGTAGTGAGATGAGTGAAATAATTCTGATTTAATTAAAAACAACACGTGTATTATGTACTACACTCGCAAATAGGTTATAAGACTATTATTTAAATTAACCAGTTATTTATAATTTCAGCGTTTACTTTAACTTCTCCTTTCCGTTTTCCTTATCAGAATGAAAATGAGATAGCCAATATTTAAACTGGGATTTTGGAAATTTAAGACAGAACGTGCTTCTGGTTCGCGGGCATGCTACATTTAGTCCCAGCCAGCTCTGATAGCTGTAGTTATTCGGACTTGAGTTATATTACTGCCGACAATTTGATTTTGACGGAATTACTGAGAAAGCTTCGAGTATATTAATTTGTGCAGACTTTGACTACTGTTCCCTGTTTAATTTGACTTTTCTGTTCCGTTGCATTACCATAAGCTGTGCCTGATATTCTTAGCACAAGAAAGTGCGTTGTTTATTTTCTAGATTGTAATTTAAAAAAGGTTACTCAAACCTTCTCTCGACTTGTAGTTACTGGATGCGTATAATTCGCCTTGCCTTTGATGGGCTTATTAGTTTCACTTTGCTTACAAGCTCAGTCGTTCAGTATCGGATTGAAATGAATATATATTATTTTCACAGCGAAATCAATGGCCGAATTAAACGCAGTTGCTTTGAAAATATTTAAACAAAGTACGTTTCTGATTCAAGGATAAGAAAATTGTTACAGCTGTGGAATAAGGCAAATTTAAAGGACACTACTTTCTCTGGACAGAGATTCTTTCTTAGTTTCATTTCGTGAGTTTTTGTTCACGAAAGAAAAGATGAGATCAAAGAAATTCAGAATTCGATAGCATTTCACTTGTTATTTGTTACTTGAATCTGTGATAGTTATCATTTAAATATATTACGCTATTATGATGTATTTTGATTTTCCATAAGTATAATGATGCAATATTTGATTTTTAGGCGAGTACATTTTTAGGCACTTTGCTAGTTGTTGTTATAAAATTTCTGGTATATTCATGGGTGATCTAGGAGCATTATACTTAGTTTATAAATTTACCTGTGTATATATTAGCCACAAGAATAAAATGCGTTCAAACTGAAACGAAAATTATTTCGTTCAAAACTATTGAAGCAATTTTCACTGAATTTTTGGGAGTTACCACCTTTTTGGGGGTTACCATCTTTATCTATTTTTAAGGATCCGTTCACATGATCAGACTAGTATCATTAAAATTCCATGCTATTTTTTAGTTTGGTATTAGTTAAAACGATATATTCGAAAATTTCAAAAACATTTTTCTCTCTATTTCTTTCTCCATAAACTCCATAACATTTCTTTCCCATATTTCCTTGTGAAAACGGCCTGACACATCAAAACTGGCAAACTAAATCTCTCAGTCCGTAACGCGTAAGTCTCAAACACCACTAAAGTTTTACGCGGTGGCCTCTTTGACAACGAATTGGCAAACAATGTCCCCAGCTGCTTAATAGAAAAGATGTCCACCAGCGGAGGAGTCTTTGAACACTTTCTACACTGGTAGTTCAATCCGGCTTCCAATCCCGTAGAATAGAATTTTTGGCGATTTTCTCTCCATGTATAACATTAACACGAGCCAGTTTCCTTTAAACCTTCTAAGAAAACATCGTTCTACTCAGGCAGATAAATTTCGAGTGCTTTGCCGTAATTTAAATAAACCATTTCAATTCAATTAATAGAACAAATCAATCTGAGTTATAGAACTGACCTCTAACCAAACTGCGTGTGTAATATCAAGCTATAAATTTACTTACTTCCAGCTTTTTTCATTGCCTGCATTAAACTGAAATGTTTGCCCTCACGTTTTTAAGAAATTAATTTTTGTCTGGTTAAAGCCAATTTTGTAAGAAATAGAGATATGGTTTTTCTTCAGTTAGCATCAGAGGTAGGCTTTGGCAATTGTTGAATATATTTGGATGTTATGCAACCAATTTCTTCTGTCATTATTGAATCAAACTCATAAAAGCATTGTTTCTGTTTCCAAATAAATATTTCGAGAAACGTCATCAATAATTAAAGTGCGAACGTCGATGCCCTTCCTGCAGCTATGACATTTCTAAATGGGCCTTTTGTCAGTTATGTCTTTCCGTGAGACAACACTTGAAGAAAAATTCAGTACTAAAATACTTTATCAAAAAATAATCTAAGTTTACAAATTTAACAAAATACAACATCTCTGCATTTATGAGACTTCCAAAACACTGTGAATGATTCAGTAGAGTGTAACAAAATACCACAAAAGCGGAGCGACAAAAAATCACTTTTATCAAACTGTACTAAAATTGTTATTACGAGAAAACATTGAAAATAGAAACTTACCTGGCGCAAAGCAAACTTTCAGGCCTTTGTTTACATTATTATACATTTAATTATTTTAGTCTTTTGCAAGTACAACTAACCATTTTATGATATACGATAAAGAGAAATTCTCTCAAGTAATCATTTGATGGCAAAGTTCAACTCGTGATCACAAGCAACTGCTATTTTCTTGAAGCGATTTTGTTTACTGCGTCATTTATATAAGATTACATTTCTATAAATACAGCTTCATACTCGAGTTAATAAAACCAATAAGCGGATTGAGCTCAAACAAAACCTGATTAAAATAAATAAGCATTAAGAAACATTATTGTTTAGTACATTATCTTCTCTTTTCTAGTTGTAGTTACAGCAGTGTTTGTGCTGGTAAGTCAGATCATTAAAACTTGTGACAGTAACAACTTCGATGGCATCATTCGGCTTTCAGCATCAATTCAAAACAAGCCACAACTAATATGTCTCTCTTTCTTCAAGCTTTCATTTATATTATTCATATTGCTTCATTGTGAATGGATTTTGTCATCGATTTTTAACTTTCTCCCTAATAAATTATAGAGGTCCCATTTTGCAAACATACTGTATAAGGTATTTCTCCCGCCTTCTTCGCATGCCTTCGTGGTGTAGTGGTCTACATGCTCGACGCGTAACCGAGAGGTCCGTGGTTCGATTCCCAGCGAAGGCGTTGCTCCTTTTTCATGTCTCCTGCTTCGAAATAACCTAATGTCTCTACAACTGTTGCTAATGAAATGTAGTAAAGCGATGATTTCGAAATTCAATTTAGAGTTCTTTATTTAATGTTTACACCAATTTCCACGCACTTCTGTTTAACAAACAAAGTAAGCATATCATAAATTTACTATTTATATCAGCAAATAGAGCGAAAAATTCTTCTCAGTGAGACTTGCATAAAAATCGTAACTTAGTGTTTGAATTTTGAGGAACTTTTCGGAAATCGCTGGAGTTTTTAGAATCTTTGATGTTTATGACTTTAAAATTTCAACGTCTGAAAATGTTTCACATATAAAGTTTTGAGATTTCCACAGATTATAAGAGAAATGTTTCGTTCTCTTTTAAAACAAGAATGATGTAACAAATATTAATTGAGCTGTTTTCTATAATTTTTGAAATACAGGTGTTACTGTCTGAAGCAGACAAGAGAAAAAACCGTTTCTTGCGGAAAAATTACTTTTGCGTTTACGATCTTCGCGCACTTAATAATGAAGTTTGACATTTTGCCACACTTAATGACAAACACACGATATTCGAATTCCCTCCCCCCTCATCTTGGCTTCAAACAAAATGCTCTTTGCAACACTGTAATTATATACAATTTCCAAAATTAAACATTCAAAGAGATTTCTCCATGTTTCGAATGACGTTCTGTTACTTTTCTTTATTTCATAATTTTCTTATAATTTATTTCTTATGTTTTAATAATGACTAAAAGTTTCATCATCGATAACGCATAATTAAGACTAAAAACATAAAATAAAAAATGTAATTTAAAAAAGTTTTATATAGTAAGCTTTTATTTAAAATGAATAAGATAATTAACGCACGAAAAGGGAAAAAAGTAGTTTATCACGAACATTAATGTGAATAATAAATTAAATAATTCTATTTGCAGAATTCAAATGCAACTTTATATTGCGAAGAATAAAAGAGTGGGGTGCCGAAATAACGAAAGCTATTAATATAACTGCATCGACAAATATTTAAGCCCTTTTTATTTTTAACTCGTCACGGAAATCCCACGGTTTTTGTTATTCTTGATATAATTGTAGATTAATTTTGTAAACAGAACAGAATTATTAAATCTATTATTCCCATTAAACTATATGATAAATTATTTATGTTCTTTTTGTGCATTATATACATTTTAAGTGAAAAATTATAGTATAAAATTTTTTTTTAATTTTACAATTTTATGTCAGGGCCATATGACATTGTCCATATGACATCATTAAATGGTTAGTAGAACATCACAACATAACCGTTGGAAAGTGTAACAACTCATTTCAATGGTAAGAAAAATCAATTTGTGCGTGACGCGATTCATATTGATGTTAAGTCAGAAAATTAAACTATTGCATGATTTTAAAGATGCCAGTTGGTAAACTTTATTACATTATTTCCGTCCCCGCAGTAAAACCAGTTTTACAGTACTATTTTTCTGTCAAAGAGCCGCAAAGCTAATTAGCGTCGTACGATCCGACGCGCAACTGATTCAAAGAGCAGATTCGCTTTACTATGCGAATTTTCTCCTATTCCAGAAAGCGGAGTCGTAGCTCTTTTACAGCTCACGGACAGCTTTATATTAATGTCTGCCAGGAACAAAAATCTGCTATTCTTTCACAAAAGGATTTACTTTGTTGAGAGAGTGAACTCCTGATTCGCGCAAAATGAGCGGAAGTAAGCTGCAAGCGCGCCAGAACAGTGCGATTCTCATTTTACGGCAGACACAAATGTTTATTCCTCTATGTTAAAAGTAAGTTTAATTTATCATTTTCCTGCTTTTTGGTAAATTTTTATTCGAGAATTTTTCTGTTAGTTCTGTGTAGAAAAAAGGTTTTTAAGGATTTTCAATAATATAGTCGAAAGAAATCAGTTCAGGGGGATT
>KK118712.1:89070-107752 GCA_000611955.2 Stegodyphus mimosarum | reverse complement strand
CCCATGGCTTTCTCGATTTGTTTCGCTCTTTGCTTCACTAATCCCGCTAGCAGGTCTCGATCCCACTGCTTGTTCGATTCTTTCTGCCTTTCGTTCCATCCTTGCTAACCATTCTTGATGCAAACGTCTTTCCGATCTTTTTCATCAAGTTTATTGGTAGTGAGAGATGAATCATAAAAACGAATCGATTTATTTGTCAAAGAATGGATCTAAACCGTTAAACGAGCCATCTAAATCTTAAATGACTGATTATTCTCAAAGCAAATGCTGCTGAAGCTGTTCCTCAACGTTATTTAATCTTCTGAAGCATAAATTTTCTTTCTTTATCACTTTTAAAAGGATGAAAATTTAACGTATATAAACTAAATATTAAAAGCCTATAGAAAAAAGTAAGCATTTCCGACCATTCCTTGGAAGTCGTAGGATACCTCAAGTTACGACTGTTGGCGTTTATTTGCTGAAATGCGGAAAACAATCTATAATAGAAACTGCTCCACTGTAAAATTACATTTTTTGTTTTCTACTCTTTTCCCATCAATTCCTCGATTTCTTTCCAAACGTAATTCACTGGACCCGATTTACGTCGATGTTTCCAATACAAGAAACATCATTAGGGATCATCAAGGTATATAAATAAAAAAGAAATCGATTCTTTTGATAAAAGGCGCGTTAATCGACTTCAAGTAATCCAAAAGCTGTTATTAACTAGACGATGTTATTAACCTCTACATCATTAACGACGACTGAAGGTCAACGAGGAATAGGAATCTTCAGTCTTCTTTTCCCATTTCAACATTCGGGGGCATAACATTATTCCTTACATGGTTCTACGGAGCTGAAATCAGGAAATCTGCTGTTTAGAGAAAATTATACATACTACCCATTTATGCGGCCAGCCACTGATAACGTTATTTTAAAATATGTATAAAATGATTTTAATTACTTAGTGTAATTCCATTGAGTTCAACTACTATAATTTCAAAAAATATTGAGTAATTTAAACAATAAACCATGTTGTTTTCTATATTATACTAATTCATTCAAACTTTCTAAACCATCAGGTCTACGCTTTTAATTGCAACAAAAGTTATATAATGAACTGCTGTGATTCGTTTTACAATTTGGTTTACATGTCAACTACGTACATTCAATTATGCAGCGAGTAGTTCTTGAAATGAATAATTTTATTTTTTCGCATAAAAAACATCTTGTTATTTAATAATGAAATACGAAACATGAACATGACTAGCATATTTCTTTCCTTCCTGACTTCTCAATTAAACGTGCTATTGCATTTTTATTACTAAATGTTGGTAGCAGTGTTATGAGTTCAAATATCGATTGTTTCCTTTCATTCTGATTTTGTTTCTACTGAAAAATTCGATGATAGATGTTCGTTCTGCAGCAATAGTCACATATATTATTCTCTTGTAAAATTTCTTTTTCTCTTTACTTATGCAAAGTAACTTGACGAATGTTTCTAAAAAAATCAAGACTTTTGTTGGACCTTAAAGCGATAATATCATAAGATAAATGGTACACTGAAAGTACTGATAGTGAATAGTGAAGAAATGCCACATGAATCATTATCTTACATCCAGTCTGGCTAGGTGATTGCTTAACAAGATTTAATGAAGTTTACAGATTACAATATGACAACTCGGACAACTATTTGCCATTGAAAAAGTGTAAAAACCTACAAAAGTTAATGTTTCTGGATGAATTACGTGCCATAAGGCTTTAGAAAAATCTTTAATAAATTAATTACCGAAAAACGAAATCCATAAGAATTATTAAACACCTATATCATGAATTAAACGCGTTTTTATTTAAATACATCAAATTAAAATTTAAAAAATATTATTAAGAAATGTGTTTATTTCTTTTATATTGCTTAGTTTGTTAATTAACAACAGACAGATTAACTTTGAAAGCTAAATATATTATGCTTTACCGAATGGCAACGCATCGGCTCATGAGGATGGAAGTATTTTTACGTCCGGCAGTAGCAACTCATTATTTTTAAATAGCCAAATTTTTTGATTTAATTCCAAAAATATTGCATTTTCTGTCTGCCCAAATTTATCTTTTGAATAGTGAATGTCGTGCGAAATATAGAAATGCGTTATTTCGAATAGTGGCAAAATATTGCTTTTAAATCACTGAGATTATTAATAAGAAAATCCCTTAAATTTGAAAACAATATGAATGAAGTAAAAACCAGATTCAAAATTCAGGTTTGAGTGCATTCATATTCGGATAGTTCAAAATAAAAGACAAGACAGGAGCTCAATCTATACTGAATCTAGATGCCGCCGTTTTTCCACAATATGAGTAACAAACAAATATTCATACACAGATAAATAAATAGATAGATTACAATTTTAAATAAAAAAATTTGCATATGGTTTTGGATATGAAATTTGCATATGGTTTGTTGGATATTTTTTTTGCTAGTTTTGCTTTTGGACTTATTCTATTCAATTTTTTAATGTGTCTATTATTTCGCAATCTTTTTGAATTTGTCTCTTTTTTTGATGCTACAATTTTTGCACTGCTTACTTCGATCTGTAATTTCATGTTTTTAATAAACTTTTTATTTTTTCATATTATTGATTACTTAGTTTTATATGTTTTTGAACACGGTCCACTAAAATAAAAACAATATTAGATGTGTAACCTATTTTACTTGCTTAGGAATTATGCTTTTATTTTTAATCCGGCCTGTGCGCCTTGTTTTACCAATTTTGTATGAGAAATTTTGCATAGGTTTTGTTCTTTCACGCGCTGAATTATTATTTTTGCAAGTTTTGTTTTTGGTCTTGATCTACTCAGTTTTGCTATTTTAACTAGTCTATTATTTATCAACCGTTTTGAATTTCTCTCTCTCTCTCTTTTACATAATGTTTACAACGCTACAATATTTGCACTGCTTACTTCGGTAGCAGCGTTTACCGAAGTAAGAGACTTGTAGGGTTTGAACTGGTAAAAATACAAATTACTTTGATTGTTTTTTAAGCTTTTTGTTTTCTAAGATTATTTTTTAACCTCCTATTTTAAATTGTATCTTTATCAGTTCAGAAACAGGCTCTTGTATTTATTTACTTATTTCGTTGCACCAATTCGCTAATGACGATGCAAAGAAAGATGTAAATATCATTAATAATTTTTCTTTTGGTTATGCTTTGCCCCCACCTCTTTTGAGATTTGCACTGTGCTTCTTTTTATTTAATTTTTGCTTGTGGTTTATTTCAAACTGAATATGAGATTAATTTTGAACATATTTATTTTTTATTTTATTTTGCATTATATACATAGATACATACAAACATGCGTGCCTACATACTACCTACATACATACACACATACATATACACGCCCTTAATTGTAAATTCTTCATTTTTAAATAATAGAGAAGATTAGTTATTGTAAATGCAGTCCAAGTAAATTATGGTATTCCATTATATTGTTTAAAGTAGTTTCTGAACATAATGGGCAATTCATGATATATTACTGTCATAATATTTTCAAAATGTCCTTTAAGGAACTAAAAAATCTCGTTTAAACCTTTTCTGACACAAGAACCTTTTTAACTTATTTTAAAAATTAAATGAACATTACACATTTACTAAAAATATGACCACGAAAGACTAATTTATTTACACAAAATTATTTTCAATTTTAACGCATTGTAACTTTATTGCGTTTTTGTTCCATTTAAAAAAGTTTTAATTATAGTTTTTATATTAATAACACATTTGAAGTTTTGTATTTGTTACGGTGCCTGTAGCATCGAATTCTATCCAGGCGAAGAAATTCTATCCAGGCAAGGCGAAGGTTATGGACACGATTACAGTGTGAGGCTTATTTATTTCTATTGACTCCTTTCCCTTTATTTGCTGGTGAAATATGGATCTAGTTTTAACGAGCAGCCTAGGCTATTCTTCCAAGATGAGAAAATGAAATGAAAGGAAAGGATGATCGCTGAGAAGAAGGAATTCTTTTTCATTGGAATAGATAAATTTTCCTGCTTATAGTTTATAATGATATCTTTTTATAATTTATTACCATTAATTTCAAGTCGCTTTTATACAACTTAGCTTCCGTTTATAAGAACAGTTGGAGCAATATTGTATTTTTCTGTACCATTTTCTCTTATTTTCCCTGTTCACAATACCAAAATCCTGATACATTTTTTAAAACTGCATCATACCAGGTTCTCATAATTATATTTTTATGAAAGCAAACCTAACAATGTTTTTAATTGCTTGTTATGTATCAAAACATAAATATCAATCATTTTTAGAGATTCTGGCTATAACATTTCACATTACCCAAATATAATCTTTGAAATATATCTCACCGTAAAGAACTTATAGGATTATAGTTGATCTGGTAATGCTACTTTAGTCCTATAACCCTAAAAAACATAAAGCGGGTTATCGCTATGTCTGAAATACACGACAAAGTCTTAGGCAGGTTATAAAAATAGCCTTTTTATCTAAACAGAAATTTTAACATACAAGCACGACGTAAACACATATAATATTACGCTTATATTTTAACATATAAGCGGTACAAGACCACAGCTTGTAGAAATGCTACTAAAATAAGAACAATCAATAAATTTAAACGCTGAATAGTATCCAATGCCTACACGATTAAATATTAAGCTAGAAGCTAGCTCAATAATTAATCGACGTGTCATATTTAAAGCATCATCACAGAGAAACCGCAAACCCAAATAGGTAGCAGGAACTAACCACGTAACCCGCCAATTCCAGAGATACTCTCACTCAAGATCCCATAACCTCAGCTTAAACACACACCACTGACTTAGATTCTACTGAAGAATACGAAGAGGAGAAGTTGTAGTAAAGAGCGAAATCATAATAACTGCTTATTTTAAAATAATAACCTTATAAATTTTAGCAAAGAATTTCTATTAAAAGAAAATTCGGCCAGTTTTCTATACATTTACTGAATGATTTCATATTGAATTGCTCATATTAGAAGACTGCTATAGATTATAGTAGAGTACAATAAAAACATATTCAAAAATACTCGGAAATCACCTTACAGTTTATTTAGAAAAACAAGAAAGTTCTATAAATATCGAACAAGAAGTTTTCTATGACGGCATTTATTTGAGTTAAATCCATTGAAAAGCCTAAATGTCTCCCAACAGCTAATGTCCTAATTCCAGGTTAATGCAACCAATATCCCGGTGCAAAAATGCCTTACACATTCCTCCAAAAAGATTTTAAATTCTTGTGAATTAGGATTGAGTACATATGGAAAAGTAAAAGAATGCTAACACTTTCTAAAATTCAACTAAGACTATATTGATAACATTGAAACATTTTAGTTTCCCATAACTCATATTCCTAGCAAGACGTTTTCAAAATTAAATCGTTAAAATAATTATTCACCAGTGTTTCTGAGATTGTTTACTGCATCATACTTTGCTTTCTTATATATCACATTTAAACTGTTAAATTAAAACATTATGTTAATATGTTGTTTTGGAATAAATACTTTGAGCTACATAAAAGATTTTCGCATGAAATTTTATTATTGAAAGTAGGACTATAGATTTTCTGTATTGGAAATATGTCTTGCCATGCATGGATAATTAAGCTGGAATGAGATTCAGGCAGCTTTTTTGAAATACCGGACGAAAAGTGGAAAAGGTCAATGAATAGTAAAGGGGCATCAGCTCAAATAATTGAAGCAAAGGAAAATGGTTGGTTATTTTATTATAAAAATATATTTATGAATTATTTCAAAAACCTTTCATATGTCTATTCAATTAAATCTTTCAGTTGTTTTGCAACATTTTTCTTTCTTTTTTTTCAAAACTTTGGTGTATTTCTGATGCGAAACACGTTTTGATGATGCTCCATTATTTTGGGCTTGTATGTAGAAAGTAACCTTTTAAGAAAATCAAAATTACATTTTGAAATTTCATTTAGGACTTTTATAGTTGTCGATAATCTAGATGTCAAATATTCACAATTTAAGTAATTTATTAAAGAACTTTCGAGAAAAAATTCAGATGAAGCTTAAAATTACCAGTACAGAAACTTCGACAAAAATATGCCTAAGGGAAAAGACAATGTTTTTCTTTATCGGGATTTTTAAAAACAGCTAAGTGTAAACTAATTCGATTAAAAAAAATGTATTTTTATAATTAAACAGGTAGAAAATGTTAAGCGCAACAATTTAAGGTATATGAATACGACAGAACAATAATAACTGAGTCCATACATTCTTTTCTCAACCATTATAACAAAGGCACATTAATTATTTCAGCAACAAGTGTATTATAATAAATTTAATGATACGCAAATTCATTAAAAACAACGTTAAGCATTAGCCTGCAAAGTGGCTTTCTTTGTTATAATGACAAAATAACGCATTATCCAGGGAATTATGACAATCTGTTCTATCTAAGACTATTTTTTTCTTTGCTAATTGCAACAACTCATTTATTTTCACCTGAGTTAATAAAGAATTCATGTTTTCAGTTTGTAGTACAGAAACACTGATGAATATTTTAAGCTTTGTTAATTACATTTATTTCTGTATAACAATTTTTAAATTTTATGCACTTTTTATTATCAGTTTTTCTACACATTTATGAATTCAATCATCTCGCAACCTCTAGAGTATAGTGACTATAAACCATCCAATAAATGGCGTCAATTTGTTTCCTTCCGGGGAATCGTATGTTTTCAATAATCCCACGTTTGTTGCTTGTCAACGATAACTGACAAATTTCGAAGTGGTTTTAAAATGTTACGTAAATATGATTTAGTTTTCCCTCGTAAATTCCTCAGTGAAACGACCATTTCTAAGGTATATGTTTATTATGCGCTATTTCAGTAAATTAATTAATCTAACTTAAACCAAATATAAAGGGACGATCATTTAATTACATAGAGAAGAAAAACAACTTCTCTTTTTAATAAATTCACCGAAGAACTAAATTTTTTCATTCTGCTTTTCGATGCTTTCGGACGAGGGTTTTAGATGCTCCTTTACTTTCCAAATAACCCCAAATATAATTCAAATCTGCTTTCTCCTGATTATTAGAAGGTAGATATACCCTAAATTCTCCCAAATCTGAATCTCAAAATATTTTCGATTCTCATATCTCTCGAATTCTTCAAATATTAATTTTTAAAAGAACCATTTAATGAAAAAAATCAATTATACAGTTTTCAAAAATAGCTTGTATTTACTAAAATGATATAAAGGAAATACAGTAGAACATGTCATTAAACCTCTTGAATCTCTAAGTTTATTTCTTAACGTAGTTTGAAAAAAATATTTAAGTAGCTCAGATTTCTATTAATATCCAACAGCAGTATCAGTACCCAACAGCAGATTCAGTATCCAACAGCAGTGGAACGGTAGTAAAACTGAAAGGTAACTGGAGTCACGTGTGTAATGTAGTATTTACATACCATGTTTTGAGAATCTGAAAATATCCCGCACCTTGATAACTATAATAAAAGCACAATTAAGCTCACAGAGTGAAAGAACGACAGCTCGCAACACTAGATGCAAAAATTCTTTGTATAGCTTGCTTAAATGCGAAAAAGGATTCCTGTCGCAGAAAGCACCAGTCGTTTACCATATTTTCGATTCATTTTCCATATTGAATGTGGTACCATATTTTCGATCCTATGAAAATGTCCAAGAAGTAACAATCACTAAACGTTCTTAGAAACTGCGAGTTGGTAAATTTTAGAAAATCCTATAAAATTCACAAAATTCGTGCCGCTATGAAGTTTTTGCTCTGTATATTTGTACTATTGTCATAAAATTATATTTGCATTACTGCAGAAATTTACAAATTTCAGATGGTACAGGCATTTTTAAATATGAAGGATCTAGCCCATTGCAGCTACAGCGCAAGGCGCCAACTGGACTCTTTTGAAACATAATATTAAATTTTAGCATTTGAAATGAAACTCAAAACTGGTAATTTGAGACGTTTAATAGTTGGGACCTTTATACTGTTTTATGTTAAAGGCTTGCAAAAGATTAATGCCTCAGAAGCATTTAAATGAAACAAGAAGCTTTAATACATTCTTTAAGAACGAGAAACGGGCACAATACTTTGAAGCATTTTTTGTTAACTGGAAATGTGAAATATGGGGCAGAAGGGGTAGTTTGAATATGCAGAAGGTTTTGATCATAGACTCCCCGATTTGCTCGTCTAGTATTCCTCCAAAAATGGGCACAGGCTAAACTTCTTTATTAATCATTCAATATTTTATCCATTTGACACAGCAAGGTATTAATGATTAGCAATAATATCCTAAATAGACTAAAACATATTTTCCTTTTAGTAGCCGTTATGTCAGTTCTGTGGTACCAAATAAGGCGAAAATGAATTGGAAGTTCATGTTAAATTATAAAAGTTTAATAAAATTACCAAATGCTTTAAATATTTGCTCTCTTTAACTCTTGAAATAATCTAAAACAAAAATTCCATTAAATGTATAACTACCCTCCGCTTAAGGTTGGTTTATTTTCTAAGCGGTGTTGAGATGGTAAAAAAAGACAGCTTTTATTACCATTTCTTTGGGGTTAACTTTCTTTTGATTGGTGCTTGGTTTATTCAGTTGATCTGAAGTAACTCAGACAATGAACGATGTAATACTGGCAATAGTTTTGTGAAATTGTACGCGTAGTTATCACGATGAGGTAGGTAAACGTTGTGAAGTACTTGAACAATATGTAAATAGTCTTAACAGGATATTCTAAAATTTAAAAATCTCATGTGTACACTACATGACTTCGTTGTGCGGAATATTAAATTATACGCATTTTCTCTTGCATTTCAATTACATTTATTGGATTGAATTAAATCTATTTCGTCGACAGAGCATAAACTACAATAGAATAAGTGCACCCTTTAAAGACTTTAAACTATTTAAACTCACTTCGTTACATCTCATTCATTTTATAACTCAGAATACACGAAAATTTTGTATATCATCTGAAGAATTATCTAGTCGTTGCCACATGTTCTATTCAAATACTATAATAAATCTCAAACGATTTATAAAAGAAATTAACCAAACAAACAATAACAAAAAAAGAAACAAATTTTCACAGATGATTCAGTATATCTCATTCACTTAATTCAGTTCTCACTTCGCGACAAGACAGAAATTCACAAAAAATCAAACTATCTATATTACAAATTACGAAGCAAATCTTAAACACTTATTTCCTCGAATAAATTCCAGAGTGGATTAAGCATGATTTAATTCGCAATAATAAAAGAAGGCGTTATCTTTGTTGTTATGAAGCTTAGTTTCTTTAAATTGGCAACAAATCCACTAATCTGCTAAGTTTCACATGTAAACAAAGATGGCTACTATGGTAATAATAATTAGGCTTACTCACACTTAAAAATTTTTTAAATTCTTGATAATTCTGCAAATATTGCATACAGATTTACTAAAGGCACAAAAACGTTAACCGGAAGATAAAAACATAATTCAATTATTTTCAAGCAAAAATTGCGCAATTTACAAACATATAAGAGTAAAGAAACTGAGATCCCTGAGCCGAGTAACAGAGGGGATATATATATATATATATATCACCAAAAATATATAAATATATGTATATATATATATATATATATACATATATTTATATATTTTTGGTGCGGTCGATTGCAATTAAAACACATCTACATGTTATAGTAGTCCTATATACAAAATTTCAACGTTCTGAGGCTACCCGTTTTTGAGTAATGCAAGATACATGGGTACGTACGTACCCACAGAATCCATTTTAAAGCAGTTTTATAACTTTTTTGGAGAAAAGAGTTCTTTATTTTGTCCTTACGTACAGATTTCACGCAAAACCATCGTTAAATTGCATCCGATAGTTGTCAAAATGGATATTTTCGTTGAAATATGATACCCGAAATTTTTCGCGATTACAATACTTCCTTTTTACTTTGTACAAGGAAGTAAAAAAAGTTTCTTTAAAAGTTAATATAATAATTTCAAGTTCATGTGCGATGGATTTGTTTAGGGTACACGAGCAAAATGATTATAAAACGTATTAGGAAAGTATGTAAATATAAAAAAGTAAATGTAATTATAAAGTATTAGGGACTGAGATAGATGTTTCAAGAATATGAGAACTTTTCTTCGGTTATTCAAAGGATGGTAAACTACAGATATATAATCTTACTAACCAGACTTTACCTAAGGAAAGAAAGGCTATTAATGTTTATTTGTTCTACTAATATTTCGATAGCTAGATAAATAAATATAGATAGAGTTGTTAGTTTTAAACTTAAGAGAATACTGCGTTCAGAGCCAGCGTTGAAATACTCCTAATTTGGGTACCTTAGTAATCTTATTTTTAATAACAAATAAATTACAAGCGCATGTTTTATCGCTAAGAAAGAATAATTAACCGTATTAATTGTAAGATCATAATCTGAATAATAGGAGTAACGAAACAAAGGCAAGGATGATGTTTTAGAGCACGCGCTGTATGGATTACATTACGTTAAAAAAGAAAGTTCAGCGCGTTAAAATTCGTAAATTTAGATTGCCAGACGATATTAATTAAGGAGCTAGAAATTCTTTATGAACGAGTTTACAGCTTCGAAATAAAATTCATTTAGAATTTTCTGAATTCTTTGTGAATTATATGAAAATCTTCTCTCCAGACTATTTAGGACCCAAGAGACTAAATAAAATTTTGATGGAGTAATTTTTTTCCCTGAAGCTTTCGATAATTTACGTTTTTGGACATGAGACATCTGTAAGACTGCTAAAAACAATATTTATCGATGGTACAGCTATCTATATATCATGAAGAAAACATTTCCCATACTAGAACTGTTTCGCTAAACACTTATCAAATGTCAATGTAAATATATAGTTAACTGGCTAGCACCCATCTTTTTCTCAAATGATTAGTGATACTGGCCATAATCTGAGTTCTGGTAAAACAGTGATATGTGCATTTTAAAATATTCACATTTTAAAACTGCTAACCATACTAAGATGATACAAAATAACCGCTCTCATGCTGTGAGAAAGGGAGTCAAAAATTACGAATATATAATGTTCAAATGAAAGTGATTCAAATCGCCGCATGCGAAAACTTTGCACTGTATTTTCGTGAAACAAACGCGATAGTGAAGCTGTACATATCCCGCATGCTTCTGCGGAAGGAGATTTGAGCTAACTTTAGTCGTAAGGACGTGGCATCCATTCAAAAATGGCTAGTACGGATGCAATTGCTTCGAAAACGGATGAGCGAGCTGTAATTAAGTTTTTAACACTGGACGGGTGTAAGCCGGTGGGCATTCATGAACGAATGATGGCTGTATGCGGAGACACGTGTGTGTCGAAGCCCACGGTGACTACGTGGGCGACAATGTTTAGCGAAGGTAGCCAGGAGACAATGGATTTGTCCCCGCCCGGTCAGGGGCACAAGATTGTGACAGATATGCTGATTACGGACATTGACATAGCAATCAAGGCAAAACATTCGTAATGCTGCAAATTAGTTGAACGTTTCCATCGATACTGTTCACAATATTGTCAACAACATTCTGAAGTATCGGAACGTTTGTTGCCAATGGGTACCCCGCATACTTGTCTACTTGTCTGACCACCGCAAGAAACAGCGAATGGGCCTCAGTTTACCGCATTTGGTGCACTATACGGTTGACTGTATCGGCTTTCTGAAGCACATACTGGCAAGGGATGAAACTTGCTGTCACTACTACCAACTGGAAGGGAAGTCCGTCAACATGCAATGGAAACATCCCGATTCGCCTAGCTCCAAAAAATTCAAAACTCAGCACTAAGCCGGAAAGGTGATGTTGACGGCATTTTTTCGACATTCAGGGTCCCCTATTACTGGAGTTTAAGAAGCCACACGTCTCCATCAATACCAACGGTACACCGAAACGCTTGATGAGCTGCATAAGGCCATCAAAAACAAACGTCTAGGTATGCTGTCGTCAGGTGTCATCCTTCTGCAAGACAATCCAATGGCGCATGTCGCCGGGGCATGCGTCGAGGCATTAGCCCGTAAATAATGAGAATTCTTGGAACATCCGGCTTACAGTCCAGATCTGTCGCCTTGCGACTATTACATCTTTGGACCGCTGAAGAAAAGCCTAAAGGGTCAACGTTTCATTCCGACGAGGACGTAAAAGCTGCAACTCTGAACTGGTTTCATCCACAAAATGGTCTATTTAAACTAGCTCAAATAATTAATGGCGCGTTTATAACGTCGGTTGGCAAAATGGCAAAATCCGGAATAAACACTAGTAAAGTTGGCTATAAGAAGTAAACTGCTAGAGTTGCAGCCAAAAGCTCCAAATCTAAAACATTCGGAACCCTGAACTTAAATACTCAAACAATTATTTTTGCATTCTTGTGAGAACTACGGAAGGAAAAGTTATAGTAAATGTTTAAATCGCAATATTTGGTGAATTAACATCAAATCCTAAGAAGACAGAAAGATGGTTGAAACGTAATGCTGGAACCTCTGAGAAATAATTTGTGGTAGCCAAGATAAAAAATTTAAGTTTAAAGAGTAATTCGGGAAAAAACACGTTATAATTCATCTTAAAGTGCTTATACTATATTTGAAGGCCCATTCTTACGTGTCACATCTTTCATTGATGTTAAAAATATGCCAACTAATTTAATGCAAAAATAAAATGTTGTAGTATTTCAGATACTCAGGTAACTCACCGACTAAAATTTTCTATACAGGGTGCTCTGAATATATCTGTCAAAAGTGCAAAGGCAGATTAAAAGGGACGAAACAAATAGATATTGTAATGAAATGTATGTGACCAAATGAAACGTTAAGACAGTAGAGGGTATTATTGGTTCCAAGATAAAATTGTTCTTCTGAAATAAATTAGCATTCTCTGTGAGTATTTTGAGTGGCATGAATCTTTACGCGACAGTGAAGTTCGCAGACATGCATTTTACCTGCGTTGCATATGGAAACGATTCAGCTGCTCAAAGAAGATACATAGAAATGCTTCATTGTTCTTCTTTTTAGTAGCTGCTCCGTTGATAATATTAATGCCGGCGAGCTTCCTATTCGTGCAGCGACGCATATCGCTCAAAATGCGCACGAAAAGTGACAATTTACGTCAGTTAAATGTTTTATCTTCCGCTTAGGGGCGTCCTGTACCACTTTATCGTGCCATTTTGGTACACACATTCCATTAAAAAATCTCCCTGTTTCTATTTTTATAGTTTTGTCAGATATTTCCGAATACTAAGGCTACAAATATCAAACTTCAATTACTGAAAATTACTGTTTTTATGATTTAAATGAGATATGAACAGATCTTACAAGAAACTTGCCAAGATGCAGAAGTAAGTGAAATTGGAATTTACCTTTCGAAGCTTCATTTTGGCGAGATTTAAGTGAGCTAACTTTCCATACCTGGAATTATTAAGAAATGTTAAACTAAACATTATTAATGTAGGCTATTTTAACTAATTTTATCTGTTTAACTTAAGTCGTAGTTATTCGGTCAGAAATATTGTTAATATATTTTCAGGGCAGGTTAATAACACGAAACTTATGGTTTTTTACTCTGACTGATTTTAGTGAGCTTAAATTATATTGATCGAGGTATCTACGTTAATTCCTTAAATTACATACGAAAAGAATTAAAGCCCAGATCTTAACAAGGCATGTAAAGCAGCCTATTCTTTTTTCTTAAATTTTAAACTTATAAAGTATTATTATCTTTTATTATTAAATCAGTTTCCAAATCTAAGTTCTTTGTGTAAACTTTCTGTAGTTTGATATATTATAACATGGTTTTCCGTCTTGGTAAAAAAGGAAATGTAGTACAATAGCGAGCCAATAAATCGATAAATTATTTCCATTGATCATAGTAGTTTCCAAATTGAAAGAGTAATATTACATATCACAGCGTAATAATCATCGTGTTAGATTAATTTTCAATACGATGTGTGCTTTATAATAATATTTTGCTATTTTTCTTTGACAACGTAGCCCGTTTGTGTACTTCTTAATAACATTTTGGTACTTTTCCATAGCTAAATTAGAATAAGCTAATGTACTGTATTTTGATAAATAATAAAGATAAATAAAAAAGATATTGTTACAATGTATTTAGTGTTTAGTATGTAAACTGACTTTTTTATGCAGAAATTTAATAGTTATTTGTAAATTTTACTATTGTATTTACTTAAAATGTTGAAATTCCTTCTCTAGAAAAGAACGGAAATGTATAAAATCATGTACGACAAAACCGCCGAGGTGGGAAGCCTTGCTTTCGTGAAACTATAAAATTTGATTTATTTATCCGACTCTTTTCAGGAAATTTTTTAAGCAAACAACACTGTAAAACTAAATTCTTCTTCGAAAATGTAGATTATAATGACTCGCGTTCCCACAGTAATGGAACTCTAAACAGTTATTTATCACTATGCTTTTGTATCTCCCGCCAACTTATATACATAGACATGGTAGGTAATATTTTGGGTCCAAAAATTCGATAGTGAGTTTTTGAAGAACAGGCGCGAATTAGGATCCCCATAACACATTTTTTTTTATTTTTATAATGATGTCTGTATGTCTGTATGTTTGTGTGTATATGTGTGACGATTTTTTTGTCCATGATAACTCTTATATGAATTTCCTAAAAATGTCCATCTTCCTTATTTAAGCCTTCTACATTTATATAAAGAATTGATTAGATTTTAGGTAAAACTGGTAAACCGAAAAGTTAACATTTTGCAGAGAGCCAGAAACAGTCTTTAGTGGATAACCGGAAGTGGTACTTTTATTAAAGCCCATAAGAATTTTAAATGAAACGCTACATTAATATATAATTTAGAACTTTTCAATTTTAGTACTTATCTAAGATTTTCATCTCAGGGAGAAAACGTATTAGATTTGGGTCAAAATTGATACACTATAAGTTACACTTTACTTGAAGGTACAGACTTTAATAAAACAATGTATTGTTACGTGCGTACGGGTTCGTTATATATTGAATGCACAAGTCGTAAAAAGTTAACAAAAATTTATTCTTTCCACAAGAAATAAATTAAAATGCTGAAATATTTCTTCACAAATCTTCGCACAATATCACAATATCTCAAACGTTTAGCAAAAACTCAGTTCAAAACAGATAAAATAGTTCTATCTCACAGCGAAATCGCTACAATCAATACAGCATTAAGCAATTCGCTTTTTACAGCTACAAGTATAACAGCAACAACAACAACTAACTGACTAACTGAGATGAGGTGTTTCACCTCGGCTTTTATAAGCTTTTTAATTATCAGTAGAACAATCACGATTTTTCTAGATTTTTCTGGATGGCAACAGTAATTACGAGATATTTATTTATTAAGCATTAAATGCACGCGCTCTTTTATTTTTATTGTTATTTTTTTTTTTGACGTAGCTTTCTCTTCAAAAATCGTCTGCGTTGCTAAGGCAACATGAAGCAAATCTAATTACAATTCTAAATAAATAGCCAAATAAATGTGAAATTCGTAACATTGCCCCCTTCCCAAGGACTGCACGTCCCGGGCAGTACAATCCCTGGACAGGAAGCCAAACTTACAACTAAAGCATAAGTGCTATAAACATTATTTTATAATAAAAAAATAAACAATAATTAAAATAAGTGACTTTCAGCAAATTAAATTCTATCCAACGCGAAATACAATTCAAATACTGAGTACAAATACTATCAAATACAAATGCTATTAAACAATACTTATCAAATACTACTACTTAACAAATACAAATCAAATACTAAATACAAATAGGACCATGGTCTTATACTATGTACATTACTATTTACAATTATATACACTACGTACTATGGCCATAGTAATGAACTAACCTGTCATAATGAACGACTTTAGGTTTAGAGTTCGATGACTTACGGATTCGAACCACAACGTCGTTCAGCCTATTTAGGACTGTGTAAGGACTATCCCAAGGTGACTGTGGATTCCGAGAAGGTCTATTCTGTCGAGTCGGACTCCATAATCACACCTTGTCTCCTTTGTTGAAACGATGGCCAGTAGCTCTCGTGTCGTAGCGGGTCTTCATCTTGCTTGTCGCCAAGCTGACTCGCTTTCGTGCAGAACGGTGCTTCACTTCAAACCGGGCCTGGACATCTTGGATGTATTCCTCAGGCGATGAAGGCGCATCTGCAAGGCGGTCAGATAAGAAATCACAAGGTAGACGAAGATCACGACCGATGAGCATCTGGGCTGGAGGATTGCTGGTAGTCTCAGGTTTCTCTTCGATCTCAGTATGATTTCGGCCCCTTTCTGCACAGGGTATTTCAGACGACACGTCGGCGATTCGTGGTGGAGATCCTTTCTGAGGATCGATAGTCATGGCCTCAAACGCGGAAAACAGTTTGTTGTTTTTGAAGTCTAAGGAAAAATTATATTTCCTTAAAAAGTCCAATCCTAGTATGCAGGGGTCTGTAATATCCGCCACATATGCTGTGTGATGGTAGGTGGCACTTCCAAAGGTGATGTTCACATTTAACTTTCCTTCTACATCAATTTTCTCGCCGGACGCAGTCTGGAGAGTAACACAGGATGGCGTCCAAATCAGTTTTTCCTTAAATTTTTGAGCTAAATCCTTCCGAATTATGGTAACATTAGCTCCTGTATCAATGATCATACTGCAAGGAACTCCGTCGATATGCCCATTAATGGATAGTCCATTACTCTTGCCACACACTGCAGAAATCTTGAGCGCTTTAAAATGGGGTTGTTCACTATCGCTCAAACTCTGCTCCGCGATATGATCATTAATTTACTTCTTGCGTCGTTGCTGGGAAATGATCTTACTTTCCGTGCTCTGGGGTGTTCTGCAGTCCCTTCGTAGGTGGCCTTCAGCTCCGCAGTTTCAGCATTTTGGTTCTTTGTCATTACGTTTCCATCTCATGGCACTTAATTTTCTGTTTATATCTTCCGTCTTAGTTTCCGAGCTCTTGAATATTCGGCAGTTCCTTCGCATGTGCCCTAAAGTACCGCAGTTCCAGCACTTTACTGTCGGTTTCTTGTCACTAATATCCCGCTGCAAGGCATTCACTTGTCTTGTTAAATCATCTAAACGAGCCATCAACTGATCCACTGGCTCGTGGACTCGCACAGCTCTGAGTGGGTGGTGACCTTTACGAGTTGCTTGCTGAGCTACTTCGAACTTCATGGCGTACACTAGAGCGCTTTTAATATTCTTCACATCTGCCATTCGCAGTGCTTTCTGTATTTCAGGATCCCGGATGCCGTCGATGAAGTATTGCAGGGACAGGATTTCTCTTGTTTCTGTCGGGCACTCCGAAAAGGCGAGGTGGGACAGCCTTTCAACATCCGTGGCGAGCTCCTGGAGTGTTTCCGTAGGCTTCTGTTGACGGGATTTTAACTGAAGCCTGCTATAATCTTTTAAACACTTCTCTCCAAAACGCAGCTCCAATGCGCCGGATAGAGCTTCGAAATCTAACGAATCTAAAATAAGTTTTCGGGAAGAGTCTGAAGGATATCCGCTGCGTCTGCTCTCAGAGAAGCCGCAAGGTGACAGGCCTTAGCTTGGGAATCCCATCCATTTGCTTCCGCAACTATAGAAAATTGTGCCACTTGCCAGGAGGTCTTCCCATCATATGTCGATAGCTTCAGAGAAGGATGCGCAGGCATGGCTAAGAATTTAAAAGTATCGAATTGCTTCCTGCCGTCGCTACGAATTTCTTTAATGTATCAACTTCTTTGGCAACTACGGAAACTTTGTCATCAATTTGTATCTTCTAAATAGGGGAGGGCGCGGGACACATGCCTGTTTGCCTATGTCACACGTCAGGCGTCCCCGTCCTCCGTCACCTGTCACCTGTCATCAATTTGTTGTTCCACTGCAGAAACTCTTTCTTGAATTTGTTCTTTCACAGCAGAAACTCTGTAATCGATTTGTTGTTCTACGGCAGAAACTCTCTCTTCTATTTGTTCTTTGACAGAAGAAACTTTATTTTCAACCGCGTCTATTCTGCCTTCCATAGTCTCAAATTTATTTTCTATTATGCAAGTAATTTCCTTTTTCATTTCTTCTTGACTTGCTTTAACGGCTCTCATTTCTTCCTTAACAGATTTCTCCATCTTTTCTTGAACAGAATTCATTTCATCTTTAACAGATTCTTGACCAACTTTCATGTCCTCTTTAATGGATTTCATCTCTTCTTTCACGGAATCTTGGCCAGCTTTAATTTCTTCTTTAAATGCAGCAAAGGCTGCCATAAATTGCCTTAATTGTTCTTCCATTGCTCTAGTTAATGGCATTCAAAATATCCCACTTCTGACACCAAAAATTGTTACGTGCGTACGGGTTCGTTATATATTGAATGCACAAGTCGTTAAAAAGTTAACAAAAATTTATTCTTCCACAACAAATAAATTAAAATGCTGAAATATTTCTTCACAGATCTTCGCACAATATCACAATATCTCAAACGTTTAGCAAAAACTCAATTCAAAACAGATAAAATAGTTCTATCTCACAGCGAAATCGCTACAATCAATACAGCATTAAGTAAACAAACAGCAGTCGCTTTTTACAGCTACAAGTATAACAGCAACAACAACAA
>KK118712.1:64521-88943 GCA_000611955.2 Stegodyphus mimosarum | reverse complement strand
TATTATCAATAACTTGCCCTATGAAAAGTAAAATTTAAAAGTAAATAAAGCCATTCAAAATCCCACGAAAAAACCGAAAATGCCTGTTTAGAAAGAGAAGGCCGCTGAGCTGGTGACACACTAATTATATGCGTAAAGAAAACAAAAATCATGATGTTAGGTAACATGCGAATATAGAGGTGCACTCAATCCGATTAAATGTATAAAAATATAGAACAGGAGAGGAATACAATGCAAATAACACTTGATAAATACAAAATACAATAATGCAACAGAATTGTCGTACAAGTCATTACAACAAAATAATAGGCATTAATCAAGATTAACATTTAAGATAGCCCGAGGGCGTCTAACATTGACAATATCATTGACATCATAGTCATAAATGGTCATGGTGGGATTGTTAAGATCCCCCAGACCTTCAAAAAACTTACGTGCCAGACGGCAACAATAACTTTTAATATATTCAATTTTAAGTTCGTCATGCAAGCGCTGATTTCTAATGTACCATGGGGCACATACTATTTGGCGTAGAACACTGTTCTGCGCTGTTTGTAGTTTTTTGCGAATAGACTTACAAGAGTACGCCCACACAGGGCAAGCATAACAAATAATAGAACGCAACAAGGATTTATAAATAAGTAACTTATTATCTATAGATAGAACGGAGTTTCGAGAAATTAAGGGGTTAAGTATTTTTTGACGTACTCGAAACTTTTTAAGACTACTTGTAATATGTGGGTTCCATGATAACCTTTTGTTGAGGATCACCCCAAGATAAGGGACTTGCTTGGCCCAGGGGATGGTCTCTCCATATAACTGTAAATTTTTAGGAGTTTTCACTTTTTTGGTGAACAGGATGGCTGCCGTTTTATCAACGTTTATCTTGATTTTCCACTTCACTAGCCAAGTCTCTAGTAATTGTAAGTGGTTTTGTAATCGTTGAATTGCTGAACCAATAAATGCACTTTGTGTGAGGATCGCAGTGTCATCAGCATACATTGCGAGTGTCGTGTCAGGTGTGGTGGGGATGTCGTTCACGTATATGTTGAATAATGTGGGGCCCAAAAGAGACCCCTGGGGGACTCCAGCCTTTATGGGTCTGGCTGTTGAATGTGTGCCTAATACGTGAACGACAAAGTGTCTACCGGTCAGGTAGGATTTAATTATGTTAATGATGTAGCCTGGGAGACCCAGACAGTGTAATTTGTATATAAGGGCATCCAGCCATACACGGTCGAAGGCCTTAGCGACGTCTAGAAAGACTCCTCCTGTGACTCTTTTCCGTTGAAATCCACCAGTGATCATTTCAACAACCCGATAAAGCTGATGAGTTGTAGAATGCTTACTACGGAAGCCGAATTGGTAGGGAATAATTGAGTTGTTCTGCTCCAGATGCTCATTGACTTTTTTAAGAATAACTGCTTCCACCACTTTGCTTAGCGTAGACAGTAGACTTATTGGTCGATATGATGCTGGTTCTGTCGCAGGCTTATTGGGTTTAAGAAGTGGAACCACTTTGGCAAGCTTCCAGGTCTTCGGGAAATGTTGCATCTTCAGAATAATATTGATGATCTTCGTTAGGTAGCATATGGTTTTAGGAGGAAAATGTTTAATCATGCAATTGGTTATTCCATCATATCCAGGGCTCTTGTTTTTCTTCAATCTCTTGATATATCCAGAGACCTCCGACGGCATGACTGTGATGATGTTGTCTGTGTAGGGACTTGTTGTGTAGTTGTTGTGAAAACTAGAAATGAAGTGATCCGTGTTTGTGTCACCAATGTTGTTAGTGCAAAACTGAGATTCCAGATGCGTAGCTAAAAGTTCTGCTTTCTCAGTTTCAGTGTAGTGGATTCTTTGCGGGCCTTTAAGGGGCGGAATGAATGTGTGGCATTTCGTATACCTTTTCACCGCTTTCCACAGAGAATTATCCTCCAGAGAAAGGGATTCGAGGTATCTGGTCCAGCTGTGTTGTGCATGTGCATTAGTAAGAGACTTGACAGCTTCACATAGGCGATTTAACTTCTTTTTATAACTGAGATGAGGTGTTTCACCTCAGTTTTTATAAGCTTTTTAATTATCAGTAGAACAATCACGATTTTTCTGGATGGCAACAGTAATTACGAGATATTTATTTATTAAGCATTAAGTGCACGCGCTCTTTTATTTTTATTGCTATTTTTTTTTCGGCGTAGCTTTCTCTTCAAAAATCGTCTGCGTTGCTAAGGCAACATGAAGCAAATCTAATTACAATTCTAAATAAATAGCCAAATAAATGTGAAATTCGTAACAGTATTTTGAGGAAATCCGAATCTTCTTAAATTTGGTATTTAAAATAGGTATGTGGTTGAGAACAACGTATTAAACCTACCAGCATTAAGCATATTTCCTAGAATTAGTCTAAATGCAACGAGAATGAGCTCATTAAGAAGACGATCTCTCATTATGAAGCAACTAAATGTATTAGTCTCAATCCTCAATGTGCTTGTTTCACTGTCGCAATAATTTTCAAATAACAGGGTGCTGTCCCCATATGTTATTGCTATGTATTAGTTTTAAAGAAACAGCATAGTAAGTATAAATACTATGCGGAATATTAAAAGAAATTCATAGCAGCACTTAATTCTAAAAATTTTTTATGACAGTTGAGTCATTGATTTATGAATTCTAAGCACTGTATCGCCGCCATTTTTAAACAGTAATTATTCACATATATTTGTGAAAAGAGAAAATAATATCAGCACTCTGCTGTAAAATAAATCGCTGATACTTAAGTTTTGAAGAATTTCATTATCGTTTTGTTATGTTGAATATCCTTTCTTCATTCTCTGCTTAAAGTTCTTTCACATTAGAATGGAAAAAAGTAGCTGACTAGCATATTGAAGCGTAAATTGGAAGTTTATATTTATCTAAGTGATCAAGTACTGAAACTACACAGACTTAGAAAAAGAAATTTCACAGTAAACAAATAATTACTAATGATGTCTATAATAACCGCTGTCTTACCTCTTTTTATGAATGTTGTTCATAACTTCTGAAACCTATGGTTTCTGAAACAAATAAAGCATTAACCAAATATTAAAAATTTGGAAATTTTGAAAGGATAGTTTATGAAACATTTGCTGCGTTAATTTTTTATTTCATTTCAGACCTTAGAATATTTCTAGGTATCAGCTTTATCTACATGTTTCGTGTGAATGAATCATAATCCCTTCATTTTGAGTTGTTACAAAACCTTCAGAATTTAACGGCAATAAAATACTTTTGTACTATAAAATTATTTCCTTACAATATTTTCTGAAGAAGAAACAACAGCTTAGGTTATAGAGATATTACGTATTTTTTTAAAATAGTAGATGTGAAAAACGAGTAATGCACTCGCCGGAATTAAAGCCACGGACCTCTCGAATACGCGTCGAGCGTGCTGACCACTACACCACGAACTCATGCCAAGAAAATGGGAGAAATACCTTATAAGGTATTCAGCAGAAGAAAATACAAAAGTATTATTTGTTAAAATATAGTGCCTTTTAAATTATCGACTGGAGCAAAGGTTCTAGGATTGCAGAGACCGTTAGGCATTTTTAAGCCAGGAAAACAATAAATTAATTATACTCTCACTGGAACTGAAACACGGATTTTCGAGTTTGCCGCAGTTGAGCATGTTAACCATTTACACTGGCAGAGCACGAACGGAAATGCGATAATTTCTTATCAGGCTACTTGATATAAAGCATCCAGATATATCAGGATATTCACAGAAATAATTAAAAAAAAAAAAACAGAAATCCGGGTTTTATTATAGAAGTAACTAAAAGCAACACAAAAGGTTTATTTTCAACACTGAAGAAACGTAGTAGTAAACATTTATTGTTTTGCAACCATCAAACACACTACAATGGAAAACAAATTTTAACAATTGATGGCGTTATGGAGAAATATCGTTTGGTATAATTAATCAATAAATAATTTTTCAGATAGATTTATCGATGGTTATACTAAATAATAACCATTTTTTAATTCGAGATTAAATTATTAAAAGAATAAAAAATCATACAGCCGTGCTTTGGTCTCCTGATGACGTGAGAGCACATGATCCTTACCCACAGCTAAAGATAAATACCATGTTCTTTCATTTAATCTAGCACGCAGTCTTTTACCTTTTGTGCAGTAAGCGGTGGACATAGGTCATTCTATTAAATGGGATTACAACGAAACATAATTTCAGAATGCTATTCGTTTCAAAAGAAACTGTGATTTTTCAAGATGACCGTGTTAAAAAGTGTTAAACTCGAAATATTTTTTTCGATAACAATACTGACGCGTTAGCTTTAAAATGTTTTCTACAACCTATACTTTTCTCAGTGATTTATTACTTATGACGAGATTAAAAACAGTGCAAAGAGATGTTTCTGAGGGAAAATCGACTTGAGCAACCAGTTAAGATCAAGCTTCAAGTTGTCTTGCAGCAGCAATATATAGCAAGGAAGCTAGAAGATAGGTAGTGATTCAGTGTCTTCTAAAGAGGTTTGGGAACAAGTATTAGTTCTTTAGTTTGAATTTAAAAATTACGTTCTTTGTTGCATTTGTTGCTTAAAATAACCAATTACTTATACTTTCAAACTTTATCGCAACTTCTCTTTTCCGTTTCCTCACCAGAAATGTAAACGAGTTTAAAGAGACTGAGGTTTTTAGATTGCAATACAAAGCGGGTTTCTGTCTCTCGAGACCCCGTTACTAGGTTTTGCCATCACTGATAAGATTCTATTTATTCGGTTTGCACAATAGCTTCCTTCTTATAAATTGTTACACCACTTAAGTTTTGAGCCAACTTAAAGTTTATTGTAAACTCATCGGCTACTAGGCTTAGTGTAAATTTTGAATTTGATTGTTACTTTAAATTGCATCTCCACAAGTGGCGGCTCGTATAGTCAGCACGAGCTGTGCATTTATATTCAAGTTATGATTTAAATAAAAAGAATTGCTTCAGGCCTTTTCGAGATTCTTTAGTTCATTTTAGACACAGTAATAATCCGCTTAACGTCTGCTAGGATTTTGATGCTATTTTATACTACCAAAGAAAGTAAAACTCTGTAACTTAACAATTTATCGTTTTTAAAACTGGCTGAATATGACATCTTAAAACATCGACTTTCTATATAGAAACCGGGCACTTAAAATTATGTATTTTATAAATGAATAAACATTAGATGCGAACGACTGAACAATAATGTCAAAAACTGATTATTATTGTCAGTTTAAGTTAGTATTATACAGTCTGTTAGATTTCACGAAGAGAAAAATATATAACCTCGACTATAATTTGCTACGAATCGAAGCATGGACCTTCCATTTAACAGCTGCATGTTTTAAACTTTGCAGTAAAAGGACACAGAGCAAAGAATGACTTAGTTTCTTACAGCATCAAACAAAATAAGAAAAAATATCCCAAAATAGAGGGAATGTTGGTAGTCAACTGGGTGCGATCATGGACACATCTCCGATAATTACGATTTAGATTACAAAACTGTAGACTATCAGACACTAACTTTGTGATGTTTTATGCATTTCCGATCACAAACTCATGGAGGCAGTACGTAGTCATTATCTTAATACGTGTTAATGACACTTAAATTCTACAGAAACTTGTTGTGTAAGCCAGGAATACTCCGTTAAATTGCTGAATGTAAATTATTCTACACATCACAAGCGAATTTCCACCAGAAGGGGAATGCACATTAACATTCATATGCACGTAATTCCCAGCCAGCTGCCATGCCACGGACGGATGGACCTCCCGTTCCCTCTGCGTGCATATTTTAACTGCAGATTTCTCATCCTACCTTGGGCTCAGAGGTCCTTTTGCATTCACTCAATTTTATCTTCCAAGGAACAGATCTTAGAATTTCAAAGTAGGGGATCAAAGGGGACTAAGACTCGAAGCTCAGAGAGAAAGCGGAACGAAAACGTGAGATGATGATACATATTCCCCATTGTTCGAGTCTGAAACTAGTTTAGATTGTTAATTACCTCAGTTCTATCATGAATCCTATACGGCAAGATGCAATTTGAGCAAGAATCTGGCCTTTCAAATAAAGAATTAAATAACGAAAAAAAAATTAGAAGTGCAATCAAGTTCTAACTTATTGCATAACATGTTATATAACCAAACTCTAACATATCGTATAACAAAAGAGCATCAAACGAAACATATTGTGCAAAATGTACAACGCAACTGAATTGACACAACGTTAAGAATATTTACACTACCAAGGTAAAATGATTATATATATATATATTCAACATATATATTTCACTCGTAGACAAAGAAATAATACATTCAAAAATGTTCACATCAAGGAATTGAATATAACAAGCATGTATTTAATTAGATTCAACTATAATGACTAAAACTCGATACTAAATTTAGGATATGTTCATTCTTATTAATAAATGAATCACTTCATTTTTAGTGAGTAAAGAAAATAACGAACAAATTTTGTTTATCTAATGTAATAATCATAATCATAATACAAATTTTGTTTATCAAACGAAAAAATTTTTTTATCTTTAATTTTCAAAAACAGACAATGTACTGAAATTTAACTGTTAAATCTTTTTCACGTTATTTTCTAACAGGTCTAATATTGGCTTTAATATTATGTATATTGTTCTTTATTTGAAAAACGAAACATTGGACTCACAGGACTGCATTCTGTTAGTGCAATCCTATGAGTGGGAAAATTTAAAAACTTACATAGTTACAGCGAGTAGCACATTCGTCTCGGATCAGAGAATATTCTGCTTCAAAAAGGTAGTTGTTTTCACTGTCTACATACCGCACTAATCAGAATTTAATAGTACTGAAATTCACAGAGATATATGTAAATACTAATAACGGCAAACATGTACATTAAGTTATATCGCGTTATGTGTTTCTATTAAACCTGAAATATTATTAAAAAGAAATTATTATTATTAAAACGTATTTAAAGTAAAATTAGTGTTATTAAAAAAGAAATATTTAAATTGATACACCTTCTTTTTACTGTAATTGTAGCTCGAACAAGTAACATACATAAATTAAATATTATATACAATATAGGTATTCACAATAAATGTCTTCCATAGCATTTTTTGATATATAAGTTATAAGTAATTAAGAGTGAATATTAACATTTGAATATTTAGACTAATATGCAATAAATGATAGACGAATTATAAATATTTAAATCAGTTATCTTTCTGTTAAAAGCCTATTTCATTAAAAAAGAAAAATAAGCATTTAGGAGAGATTTACGTTATTGGAGTAATTCTATTTGCATGGATTATCTCGTAATAAGGAATACATGAATTTAGAAAGACAGTTGTATAAAACAATTAAGATTTACTTAATTAATCATTATATTTCTTTCAAACTTCAAACTCTTCAGTAATGTTCATTGAAGAGTATTGTGTAACAGTTTGGATTACTAATTTACAAATGGGAAGGATTTAAAAGATTACCGTCTGGATACTCCGCCCTCCCAACTTTGTCTAAATGGTGGAATCACTTTGCAGAACGTCTGTAAAGAGTAAACTAATCATTTACGTACGACTGTAATTATTTATTTAAATTTCTGTCTGTTAGAATGTTTCCCATTACATGGAAATTTATTCAATTATAAGTTTTAAAATTTAATTTCAGGTTTTAAAGAAAAGTGTTACATATTAGATTTCAGCCTTTAGTACAAGACAGTGATAACTAAAATTCAAGTTTAAAATTAGGTAAGACAATAACAATAGTCTGGCATAGGTTTTAAATAACAATATATCAATTTTGAAGATAATTACACATAAGTCTCTCTACGTTAGCAACAAAAGCGTTTTCGCTATACATTTTGTCTAAAATCTATGTCAGAACAACATTCCTTCTTTGCTAATTTTAAATTTTACATTAATCTGTTTTCTTCCTTTTAAAAATTTAAGTATTTCTCAATAAATGCAAATCAAATCAATTATCGAATCATAATAAATAGGATTACATAATAATAATTAGAGCAGTGACCTATAATTTATAAAAAAGTGCAGAAAATAATCCTTTCATACCTTGCAAAATTTTAATGTTCTATACGCTCATCTTCCTGCAAATAATTGCATCTTGATCCTTGTTATTCTTGACGCATTAAGCTATTTACCGGAACTTCAAGCAATCGTATGTTCTTGCATAATATTAAATTTTAAACGGATACCTGTGTCTTCAACGATGTTTTTGTTCATTACGAACAATTAGTATTATTTTTTGGTACCATTACCTTTTCCCAAGGAGAAGAATTATGGTAAAATATTAAGTATCAATTTGAAATAATTAAATAAGCTTTTATGCATATAATGAATGTAATTGATAAATAATAGTTAAGGCTTCTTAGAATGAATAAATTCATTATACTGCCCATAATCATTTTCTAATCAAAGCAAGGATTCTGTGACAGAAAAGCAGTAACACGAACTCGAATACGAATGCCTTAAATATAAGTAATGCCTTAAATATAAAACTAGTTCTAAAGCTACATCTAAACGAATAAATTAAAATTTTTAAGCTTTTTGTCCTGTTGATTTATATAGATGAATTGATTCACTTTATTAACACCACAACAAATATAACTGCTTTTTACTTCTCTAATATGTGTTATTACAGTGTAATTAATATTTGAAACAGCAGTTTTTTATTTTCATATGTTATAATTTGATTTCTTTATAGCGATTAATTCAGGTGACGATTCCATAGATCAATCTCTAAGGTACATTCTGAGGTATCTGGCGACATTATATTTGGGAAAAGCACGAAATAACAACCAGCCAATTCTCGTCATTAGCTACTCAGAAGCGATAGGCAAGAGAAAGGTAGGTGTTACTTAATAAGTAATTTATATTTCGGCGTGCATAGTATATGGACTGCAGTTATAGTTACAAGTATTTCCAATCTTGTATCTAAAATCAGTAGCTTGAAAATTTTGAACACATAAAACATTGATATTGTTATGTATTAAATGTAACCCATTAATATCCAAATGGACAAAATACCCAAATACTGGAATTACTTTCTAGGTTTTCGTTTTCGATAGTGGAATTTGCATGTGTCTATATCTATGGTCTTTCTTCTATGTAAATTTCTCTTAAGAGGTTTTTTCGTTCAGCATTCTTCCACAAAAAATAGCTTTTTGAATGCTGATCTTACGACCCAACCAATCACACGTATAACCATTTCGTGCTTCACTTTAATAAATTGCATCTTATAAGTTGCAGTAATGCAGATTGTTAGAACTAATATTTATTTCAATGATAAAATTTAAATTATGCAATAGAATAAAATTACATTTTTCCCTGCAAATTACAGTTGCTACTTTTTTCTCCATACTTCTTGATCACTCCCTTTATTTCTTAATATTTAATTTCTTACATAATACTTAGATTTCTTTCCCCTTTCAAATTCAGTGGCATTAAACTCGAATATAGCCCCCTCCTGTACTGCCATTTACATCATTTTACAAATCAAAACAACCCCCATCTTGCTAAACAGAATGCCCTGTTGTTAAAACTGTAACCTCCTGTATTGAGGAACAAATTATTAATGCAGCTTCATCACGCCATCCCGGTATTAAAACTGGGGAACTTCATTAAGTTCTCCAATTAAGCACCAGAGATAAAATTCATTGGCGTAAGATCTTCTGTTGTCCACGTCCATATCAATAAGTAATAAGGAAACGTGAATGAACCACTCTCGAATCTCGGTGTTTGACAAGTGAGCCAGACATGTCAGCGTTGGAGCATTAAATGAGCGACATAGTGGACTTCGTGAAATGTTAATCCCTCTTGAAGGCCAAAACGACCTCTTTAAATTGGCCCCCAAAATCCCTCTTGATGGGATATAATCTGCCCCTTGGCATCTCCCGTTCTAATCGAAATGGCTATTGAGATGAGAAGAGCCGTTTGGGAACTGCTCAGAATCTTATACGGTAGCAAACGAAGATACCATATTAAGTATTCTTTGCCCGAAATTTAATTATTTTAATTAGAAAGCTGAAACTGTCGAAATGACTAATATGTACCTGAAGTTTTTTACCTTTTTACTGAAACGGGCCAATGAAATTCTCCCCTTTCATTTCTCCATTGTTACAGAGGTAAAGAAATATATTGAGAGGAAAGCTGGAAGACATCCTACGAAAATAAGGATAATTTTGTAGTTATGGAATAAATGTCACGTACATTCACTTTTGATAAATAAACAAAACGAAAACCATTTATCTGTTTCGTGCCTGTTTCGAAATCTATCAGCAATAGAAGGAACTTGTGGCTAATGAGGAATATTCAGTTAAACATTCAGAGTAATTGAATGGAGTATTTCCATTTACACTGATGGACAAAAAAATTAGCGCACCAAGAAGGAGTCATCAAAATAAAACGAAATTTTGCATAAGTGATGACTACTTTGATATAAGTAAATGATAAGAAAATCAAAGAAAATGGATAATTTATTTCAGAGAAAAAGGCAAAAAAAAGAGGAGTTAATACTCCGTTGGACCCCCTCTAGCGCGAATGCACGATACGATACGATCGGGCATTGAATCAATAAGTTCTGTATGATTTCTTGAGCCATTTCGTTCCATATTTGCTGTAACCTTGCCTCTAGTTCGTTCAAACTCGTGGGATGCCCAACTCGTCGTCCCAAATGATCCCAGATATGCTCGATTGGAGACAAATCTGGGGATCGGGCTGGCCCAGGAAGGGTAGTAACAGTGCGGAGACAGTCTTGTGACACCCTTACCGTATGAGGCGGAGCACTGTCTTGTTGAAAAATGACCCCTGGGAGCCGTTTCATGAGTGGCAACACATGTGGTTGCAGGATTTCATGAACATATCGCTGGGCTGTCAGGGTGCCACGGAAAAATACTAGGGGTGACTGTGTATCATAAGCAATGGCAATCCATACCATCACACCAGCTGTGGGAGCGATGTGTCTCTGTACAGCAAAGTCAGGATTGAGGCGCTCACCACGGGCTCTCCACACACGAACACGATTGTCATCACTGCCGAGATTGAATCTGGATTCGTCTCTAAAGACGACTTGGTTCCATTCCGCTGCAGTCCAGTTTCCTTGTACTCGACACCACTCCAAACGAAGGCGTCGATGGGTGGGCATCAAGGGCAGCACACGTAATGGGCGCCGCGATACCAAATGTCCTTCAGCCAGGCGCCTTCGTATGGTTCGAGAAGACACAGGGGCCCCTAGTGAAGGTGCTACCTGTGCCTGGATGGCGGCCGATGAAGCAGTTCGCTGTGCGCGTGCATTTCTTACGATGTGGCGGTTTTCTCGACGACTGGTCTGTCAAGGGCGTCCTGAGCCTTTTCTTCGTGTACATGACATCTCTCGGGTTCACTGGTCCCAACACCTCCTCACAACACAATCAGAGCGGCCTAACTGACGAGCTACTCGCGTAGCTGACCCCCCAGCTTCCATCATCCCGACAATTCTCCTCCTCTCAAACTGCGACAACTGCTCATATTGTCTTCGAACACGGCGTAATGGCATGTGTACCTTAGCTCTTCCTTTGTAAATGATTCAGCACCCTCAAACAAGCTTTGGTTACCTGTTTTATACTCCACAGAGTACGACGTTCAACGCCCTCTACCGGCTATACGTAATGCGCAATCACGCTGTATTTCTAATCATTTGCATATCTCCCCGACATGTACTTTCATTGTAAGTTTCGTTACGATCCCGCAATTATTTCTTGGTGCGCTAATTTTTTTGTCCATGAGTGTACAATCTCTACTTACAGCTCCTCTCATTTTAATTAAGGACACTAGAAATGAACTTTTCATTAAATCACTGTAAAATCTAAATATCACAGAAAAGTCATAATTTTAACATTAATTTAAATATTTGATCCAGAGTTAAATTAAAAACCAATTCTAATTAATTTTGTGACATTAGTCAAGAATACTTCTTGGAAAGTTTAACATCTACTATTTTAAGAAGCAATAATGCAACCAATAATTACTAGAGGTTAGATTTTAACGGCAATGACAAAATGTACATTGCGCTGCTTTCTCTTTCCAGTATCGGAAAACAAATGAGACGGTGGGACAGCCTTCAACTTCAGCTTCAACTTGCCTCTTTAATCAAGGTGAATTAGCATATTATGGGCTCTCAAGCCTGAAACATAGAGGCAATTCTTTATATTATAGTTATTGAGTGCTTATCGTACATTAATACTAGTACAGTATTTATTATTCTGATACATTACATTAGGTCAGATATTCCCTAAATCTGAGAAGAATTTCTGATGAGTTTTGTACAAATTAATAGGTTTGCATTTATTACCAGCCAGTATCAAAACACGTGCTACATAATTGTGTGGAACAGGTTTGCTTGGAATGCAGAGTCCTCACGGAGTCTTGCTTGGAATATTTCAGGAAAAGAGCAAAAATCGTAGTTTGTCTATTTCTTATGAAACAAAGTTTGCTTCTTAATAACTATAATCATTATATGCGTGTGAATGATAGATTATGCTTGAAATATTAGAAAATGTAGCACAACTTTAGTTCCTTAGTTACAGACTTATCTTTTAAATAAACTAGAATACTAAAGTGCTAGATATAAAGTAAAGGAAATGTTCGAAGCACCGATTCTTTTTCCTCACCCAAACAGTTTCATTTCGTATAGTTCGGTGGTGAATTTTTGTGAAAAAGCAAAATTTATGTTGTGCTCTCTAAAGCTATGCAGCTTTTAATTTTCGAATAAAATTATTTTTAAGTAATTTTATAAATAATAGTTTAATATTTTATTGAAAAATTGGATTTTTGGTTATATGGTGGAGTTCCAGCCTTTTATCTAACAACTAAATATGGAGGAACCTAATGAACAGCTACGCAAAAATTCGCTTCAGTTCAGGACAGAGATGTAAACTCGAGCAGGGTTAATTATACTTTATTGCTCAAAATAAGAATTAACAGATTGCCCCTTTCTCAGGACGTACAGCAAAGCCTCCACTTGGTCTTGAACTCAAAATAACAAGAAATAAGACTTACCTAATGCTCAACTAAAGAGATATAGCCGAAGCTATCAAAATTCTTAGTTGGCCCCTAAATATCGAATAAGCTAGCGAAGCTATTAAGGGTCTATAATACGGCCAAGCGTAGTAACAGCTTAGAGAGTCGTGAGCAAAAGGCAAACATGCGCTAGTCAGGAACTCTGAGGCTCTGTCTCGAAATCAGTAATACTTCGACTTAAATACTACTCTTGCTCATTTGCATTAAACGCGATTCTAAAAACACCTTCTGGTTGGAAATTGTAAGCTGAAATTAGGATGGACAGGAAAATAGCTTAAACTAAAAATACCTGTTAAAAACTTAGGATAAACCTTACACTATAAACAATATTTACATCAGGAAAACTAAGCAAAAAAGAATTAAATTTCAAAGTAACGTAATTAAAAGAAATGTTATTGAAATAAAGTTAAAACAACGTTTTAATTTTTGAAGTGCTGAAATATGTGTTTTATGAACGATTTTTGAAGAATGTATAAGACTCACACGTAGAAGAAAGATATGGAGCTATGAGAAATGTAAGACGTGTATAGCTACTTACGCATTTCACCGACATTCGTGATATAAGAGGTAGCAGCCTCAGTAACTATTTGAAGATCAGAGGTTAAAAATCTGGCGAGGACACATTTGAATTTTGATGTCTCTTGGTCCAAAACAATCTTAACAATCTGTACAGTAGCGCTCAAACCCAAATGTGACGTATATCAGTATTAGACTTTGTTCGACTGGCTGCCATGCTTCTCCAGCCTTTACGTGAGGGGGAGAATGTAAGGAATGATCACATTCCCCGTACATGGTCTTGCTTTAACGACAGCATATCCAGGCAGCAGTTTAAAGATGCGAGGTTCAAATACAGATGAAAACACAGCTGGTTTTTCATCTTTCCTTATCCAAAAAATATTTATTAACCTCTATATACGCATTAAAATTATATCTTTTTAAAAAATATTAGTCCGGTATAAATTCAAAAAATAGCCTTCTGTGTGTATCGACTGTATGATTCCTATCGCTTGTGTCGACAAAGTTATCTGGTGTATGTTTACATTGTTTAGAAAGATAAAATGGTTACAAATATGAAACAAAAATGCATTTATATGTATGTATGATAAAAAAGGAAACCAAATTTTCAATACATTTTATATAACATACAGTAAAGAATAATTCATAAGAATAAAGATTATTATGCTTAACATACCATATTCCGGTCTAGAAAGCTGAAATCTGAACAAAACACATTTTTGTTTTGTTTGTTTATTCTTGTTTATTTCCGGATTTCTAAAGATGTTTCTGTGAACTGTGAAGCAACGCATCTAAACGCTTAGTATTACAACATCAACTTATGTTCTTCTAATAACATTTAGGCCGAGAGGGATCCATCCATTCACTGCCATTACCTCAACCGCAAATGAAAGGAAGAGAAAAAACTGTACTTTTTCCCCCTTCTTTCCTTTTTTCTTTCTCTACGTGTATGTGAGTTGCTTCAGCCTGACAGAGAACCACCAGGTGCTTGTTATTTAGAAGATCGATTACTCTACCCATGTTTTCCTTCTTGTTTCATTCCTGTGCTCGGAAGTATTCGGCGATTGGATTGAGTTTCATAGCACTTTAAGATTCGGCGTAAAAGTTTGATTTTATGAAGGGAAAGGGAGAAAGCTCCCTGAGCGTGAAGAATTCTTCGCTTGAGTTCTTTTCATCACTTTATGAAAGCACTGCGGCAGCTTTTGCATAAAATCAGAACTGAGAGGAAAGGAAGGAAAAAGAAAAAGCAACAAACATACCAAAAAAAAAATTATTTCGTATATGAAACAAATGCTGACGTGAGATCTCCTCATCTAAATTTTTACGCGAAACTTATTGAACTGTATGTGATTAATGTAGTTTCTTAAATTCAATGCTCCTAAAATAAGCGCAGAATTTGCTTTTCGTGCCTACGCAAACAGAATAAAACAGAAACAAAAGATATGCCGAAATGTGTTATCATTTCATTTGCTTGTATTTCTATACTTATTTCAAAACGTTATTTGATTTTTAATCAGATAAGTAAAAAACAAATAAATTTAAAAATATGGCCTTAAATTATAAGGTATTTCTCCCGCCTTCTTTGCATGCCTTCATGGTGTAGTGGTCATGGTGTAGTGTATAAGGCTAATCGTCGCAGGAAGGTCTAATAGAAGATTAGATATCGATTAAAAAATTATACTTATAGGGATATGGTTTCCTCTAACAGTCATGGAATGTGAGCTTATACAAAAAAAACTCTACGATCTCCTCTCTATATTCGTAGTAGTCACACAGCTTCTTCAATGACCCAAAAAATCCTTGCCCGTCCAGCATGATGCGTTATCAGATCAACAAACCTCCGCTGCTGTACTGATCCCTTTCTTAAATGCTACAGAACAGATAGCAGTTTCGTTTTTTTCTGCACGTGAAAGTATGCCGAGAATTATTAGTTAATCTTAATCTTTTCCCTGGAGATGGGCCATATATGTTCCTAGCAAATTATATCACAACTGGGGGCTCGGGACAGTTTTTCGTTGGTCGCAGGGGTAGGAATTCTAGCGCTTCTTGAGGTTTGAAAACTATTTTACGACACCCTGGACAGTGCGTTCTTTTGTGGGATTCCGCTAATGGGTGAGGGAAAGTTGTCCGTATTTTGAACCCACATGGCTTGTTTGCGAATTTGGTATCTTCCAAGAAATATTTTGTTAAGAGGAGAAAATAAAAATAATAATTTGTTATTTCGATTCTCTCACGTTTGAGTTTTAAGATCTGTCTTCAATTTTTTTTCTGTTACAAATACCGTTTTCTAATACTTTCAGTTGATATTTATCATTTTTTCGAGTTCGGTATTAAATAATGGCTAAACATAGAGAAAATTTTCTTTGTTTCATTCTTTTCATAGTTTTATTTTTGTCAATTTATTCCAGTTTGTAATGTGCATTTAAAGGCAGTGTAATGAATATAAACGTTTCAGGCGACGAAAATTAATTGTAATGTTATTTCTAAATCACATACATTCCACGACTACTGTACTTGACTGAAATTTTGGTTTGTTATGTTTGTTTGTTTGATTTGCACTAATGAAAATAACTAAATGAAACTAACTAAACGCTTGTTTGGTTTGAACTAAATGAAAACTAGCGGCCGAGCAGATAAAATTTCTTTATCACTGATAATTCAACTCGAATTCAAATTTCGATGAACGGATTGATGCATGAACGTTTCGTATTCTTTCCTGTCCGTTCGTGTACATGAACCAGTTTCCTCCGAACGTCCTCCACGATAGCCCCCTTCACTTAGGCAGATAACGTTTTCTTTAATCCGGCGAATAAAAATAAAATTAAATTCGAAATAAGAAAGCTAAATTTATGAGCTTCTTATAACTATGTTTAGAAACTTTTCCTTTTCTGAATAATTTGGATAACAAAATGAATTTCGACTGTGCGATAAATGAAATACGAATTTTTATTAAAGCAATTAGTAAAGAACATTTTATAATTCAAAACTTAAAAACGTTTCAAAACTTATTAATTTATCCGTTGTTATATGTTTGCGTCTATAATATGATATCTGTATCAATTCGTTCAGAAAGTAGATACATTAGTTTAGGTTAATTAGACATGGGAAAGCATACGAAGGTTGCCTACCTAAGGGAAAGGATGCCTTCGTAGAGAACTTTTAGGGAAAACTGTCTCGTATTCACGTTTCTCATGGGGAAACAAAGAAAACCAACCATACAGCAAGCCCGATCACCCACGTCGAACGACCAGTATTCAGCGCTCTTCACCATTTAGTCATAGGTATTGTTCAGAAAGTAATAAATTATTACGTGAGAATTGTGTTTTGGAGGGAATCAAACGACATATTAAGATACTAAGAATGTATACAGAAATTGAGATGTGTACCATTTTTAGTTCCCTGAATTTAATCCTCAGTACGATTCTTTATTAATATTCATCAACTCAGTATAAATCTTCATTCCCAGCTTCCTTACTCCCAAAGAAAGCAACAATAAAAAGGCTTGATATCTGAAAATTTCGCATAACAATCTCACCCCTCAAAGGCGATCTTAGCATTCTGAAAATGTAGATCATAAAAACTGAAGAAATATTTCGCCATTAGACAAAAATCTTTATTTTTTGAAATTTGAATAGGTTCCTGAATATGCAATTTTGCGTTTAAAGAAAAAGGTGCAGCAGCAGTATGAATCAACGAACAACTATTCCCCTTCTATTCTAAGTTAAAAAGTAAATTTTTGTTATTGAATACATTAAAACTCAACAAGGATTTTATTTTCTGAACTTCTAGTGTTTGTTTCTCCATTTCTTTTCTGAGCCAAAAAGTATGAAGACGTTAAAAAAATTAAAGATCTTATATTCCTGAAATAAAGGCAGATAAGGCCTGGGAACGCTATTCGCAACGTCACATGGAAGAAAAATTTATTCAAAAAAAATTCTTAGTTCGTGCCTTGGTAAATTTTTGTTAGTGCACGTGTTGTTCAATAATGATTCAATGCAGCACAAACGCAGTGACCAATTTCAGTTTCTCCAGAAATAATTTTTGCCAGAGGTGTAAAAGCAATAACACTCATTTGGGAATTCGAAAATGCTTTTTAAATGACACTTGCAATAAATAAAGGCTATTTAATTTGCTCTTCAATATCAGAAAAATTGTAATACTTAAAATGAAAATTTATATATTGTTTGAAGGAAATGTTTGAATATTTTAAATCACTGAATTCGCTATACTGTGACAAGTGAATATAGATAACTCGGATTGCTTCGCTTATTTTTCAGTATATGATCTACATGCAAGTTTAAAAAATTATTTTAACCATAAAATGAAGCCCTTTTGGAACATAATTTTCTAGTTCTAGCATACATTTCTTACGAAAATAAAACAATAAATTGCGTTTCGTGAGAAAACTACATTTATCTACCTGCAGTATAGAATCGATTAGGATACTTCTCTTATTCTAACGCCTAGAGGTTTGGAACTGGATTGAAAGGAAATACTGACCGTTTCCCTGCCTGCCAACAAAACAGCGCTAATCACTTCGTCGTTAGGACTCGATCTGAGTAATCTTTCCCCTCTTTCCATAATCGCTGAGCGAAGAGCCCCCAATGAAGGAACACAACTATATTTCGAGACCACGAGAAAAGGTTAATAAAGGCTCATCTGTAAAGAAAATGGTCCCCCATTTTTTGTTTGATCTAAAGTGGATTCTCCTTCCACCGTGCTGAACAGATTCTTTTGGGCGCACAAGTAACTGAGCTAAAAACCGTAAGTCTTCTTGCAGACAGACGATAAGTACTGTATTTACCTTTTTTGCACTTCACACTCAAGTCGTTTTGATAATGCTCGAGAAATTCAGATTTATTTAATGGGTGAGTTTTTGGAAAATAAGGATATCAGTCGAGTATACTGGCAAGCCAGATCTCTAGAAATAAACCCTACAGAATATATCTGGGATCCTTTTTGGTGAGCATCCACTGCTTGTCTTTCCTCTGTCAGAAACCTGTAAGACCTAAAAACAGTGTTGTTGCAGGAGTGGGACCGACTGCTATAGGGACTCGTAGACTATCTCATTTTCAATATGAAGTCCTGTTATGACAGCTATACGACTATTAGAGAAAATATTATACTCTATTAGCTTTCTTTCTGTTGATACTGCAGTCTCTGTTTTATAACTTGTCCGACAGCAATACTGCAACCTCTGTTTTATAACTGCATGCATCTGTGGGCCTGACAAATGACCGTTCACATATACCATGACTGTTGTGTAGAACAACTTTGTGTATTATATCAACCGGTAAGGGTTATCCTAATTTTATAAACAGCTATTATAAGTTATGCCCTTATCCTATCAATTCTAATTTCAGCTTACAATTTTCTACCAGAATGCAATTTCAGAAGCGCAGTGAATGCAAATAAGTACTATTTAAGTCGAGGTTTTAACGACTTCGAGAGTCTGATTTCCTGACTAGCGCGTGTTTGCCTTTTGGCTACGTCTCATAGATATTACGCTCGGCCATACTTACGGCTCTTGCTTGGCTTCGCCCATTTAATTAATACTGAGGAGCCAACTACTTAGAATCCTGATAGCTTAAGCTATACCTTTGTAATCATTTAAGTTCAAGCCCAAGTGGAGGCTTTGTGTACGTTCCGAGTCAGGAACTGATTGTATTTATTCTGAGAAATAAAGGGTAGTTAACAATTCTTAAGTCTTACGTGTTTGTTTACACACTTAAGCGATTATTTGCTTGTTAGTGTTTGTGGGGTTCTAAGATTTAACATTGAATTAAATAAGCAAAGCCCCATAAACATATGTCCATACACATCCATTAAAGTCTACCCATCAGTTTTTTCAATAATCGATCAAATGGAAAAGAATTCTTTTGACTACCAGAGTAATTACTCATCGCAATTGAAGCATCATATATTAACATTAAAATATTCTAAATTTATATCTATATGAATATTCTCATACATTTATATCTATATGAATATTCTCATACATTTATATCTATATGAATATTCTCATACATTTATATCTATATGAATATTCTCATACATTTATATCTATATGAATAGAGCTAGAAATAAACGTAATGAAAAATTATCATTGGTACATTTTTATGCCAACTGATTCAGAATAAATTATTAAACTAGATCATCTGAAGAGAACAAACCATTGTTCTTAAAACAAAGTATAGATATACTTATAGCCTTTCAAAAGTGTTATCAATCCTGTTCCCATCTGTTTGGATTTTGCCATTGACCGTTTTGAGTGAATAAAATTATCTTTTTCCGTTTTACGAAGGGATTTTGTTTCCTTAAGCAAAAGTTTTTAAGCATGTTCAGTTCAATTCCTTTTCAAAATATGATTGGATAATAGATTACTGCTTTTTTTCCAGTGCAATTTGGTTTGCAAAGCTTTAACATTTACTTCAGAGTTTAGGATAATAATTCATATCCTTTAATTTTTCCATCTTCTTTCTGCTCTCTAGAATCATAAAATACGTTTACTTTAAATTAATCCCGCTACTCGTGATTTGCATTTACGTTAAATTAAGTTACTGCGGAACCGGTGGGTGGCGAGGAAATTTTACTACCTATAAAGAAGCTGGCATAAAAAGGTTGACTACCCCTGAGTTAGACGATTATTTTTAAAATATCTGTTATTATATCAAATTGGAAGAGAAACACGTCAATGTAAAGTTTATAATTAGGTCAAACAAGCAATCTTAGATTTGATTAAATTTAGAATAAAACTATCAGTTTCAAGGGCAGTCAAACATAACTTCCTCTTCTGTATCTGCAGATAAAAAATTGACATTTATATTCGCCAAAGTAAAGTGTAAATTTCTTTTTTTCTCCCTAACTTTTAAAAGCTGTTGTAATCGTTATCTTAGAAACGGTAATAGAATTTTCCCACTTAGTATGCAGATGAAAAAAAGGTAATGAATGCCTAGTTTGTTTCTTCATGATTTAATAATAAATGCACAGGGAAAAAGCCTGCAGCTTTTAAGGAAAGGTAGCGTATTTTATTTATTCTTTTAAATGAATTAAGTATTATTAACTTTTTAATAACATATTCTCTTCTAAATTAAAGCTATTTTTCCCGCACAGTTTCTTTAAGGCTGTTTTTCCAAATTTAAAAGCTTTTATTTGTTTGCTGCGATTTGCATCTTTGGAGTTGGTGACAACATGACTAGGTCATCACTCCTCACTTCCTGTTTCAGGGAGAAAAGATCTATGAAGTAGCCCTTCTCTTATAATTCCTGGCAATACTGAAGAAATAAAACAAATAAAATGCAGGTATGCTGAAAATTCGCAGGCGTCAGTAAAGGAAAATCGGCAGACTCTCTGCTCTAGCAAAGAGAGTGAGATTCATCCCCCTTCTTGACCCGTAGGCAGTCGTTGAGTAATCAAGCAAAACAAATAAATAAATATGTGTTGATGATTGCTGTTCGTATTCACATGAACCTTGGAAGTATGCGTGCATGTGTATAAATGTCATACGATGTTAAAAATAAGATGCGTTTTAGATAGCGAAAACATCAATTTATGCACAAATAAATGTGCGAAAATTTTGGAGTTGGAAAAAATAAAGGTTAATGTTCCTGTTTCAGATTTAAATGTGAATATTTCTAATGTGAAATTTAAAGCAATTTATAGCAAGTGCTTCCAATGAAAATGAGAGCTTTAAACAAAATATGAATTTTCATTTTATTCCTAAAATCATAGATTTAACCTCATCCATACCTTTAATTATGTTATGTAATACAAACTTATTTTAAATCCGCATCTGTAACTGAAGTATAGCTATCTTAATTGTAATGATTATCATAATTCTGTTATCAGACTTAAAAGTTATTAATTTGATTTTTATTTAGTTGATCTTAAATTTTTGCCTTGTTGAAAAGTAATTGTTGTCATTTAATTTTGGCAGTTTTGGTTAACTCTGAATTTAAGTGGCTTGAGTAAATATTTTTTTTTCTCTTTTTCCTTAAGGTAGTTTGGTTAACCATTTAATTTTTGTTCTTTAACACTTAATCTTAACTCGGTTTCTGTAATGTTTGGTAACGCTTAATCTTAACTTGTTTTGTTTAGTGTTTAAGTTCTGGTTAGGTTGACCCTTAAGGTCATTCTCTTGTTTTTTAATTTTAAAGTTATTTGTTTTACACAAGTTGGTGTATAACGTTAAAAAGTTTTGTTAACATACCCCTCTTTCTAGTAAAGCTTGAATCCATATTTTCTAACTCTGGTGGTAAAGTTTGTAAAGTTTTAGTTTAAACTAACAAAGTTTTATTTTAATTTCCCTTTCCTATGAGTTCTTATTTCAACTTCCCGTTAGAATGAGCGCGCGTTTCAGCTTTATGTTAATTTGCTGTGGAGCCAAGTTTGGTATTTAAAAGGGTTAGCGAGGAACTTCTCAGTGTGACAGAGCTTTTAGTTTCAGATCACTGCTGCTCTGTCTGCTCTGTTGGACGTTCGCCTGACTAGATAGTATTTAAATTCTAAGCCTTAGCGCTGTTACGCTATTACTTATTAAAATAATCTAAGTGCGTTAGTATTAGCTACATCTTGCTACGCACCATTGATCGTGTAGCATAGAGGCCAACCTCGCGTTCATAGCTCTGTGAGCAACGATTACTTAATTTCTATTTAACTTTAGTTTAAATTATTTGATTGTTCAGTTTAGACCCAAGTGAGGTCATTATTTTCTGTTATACCTCCCGAGTTGGGAAGTGGCTGTAAATAGTGGTTTAATAAAAGAGGATTTTAAATCTTTCTTATGTGTACTTATTCTACCACTTAACCACAGTTTTCTACCACAGAACATAGCTACATTCAGCTCCCTGTTCAAGATCAGGACTTAAATTTCTTCACGGATATGTTCGCCAAAAGTATGCATAGAACACTCAGTCCTGACAAGTTGTGTATGGTGTTGTTGAAACATAAAAAGTTTTTGCTGTGCAATTATTATATCTCAATTGAAGGAATTTTCTTCGGTTTTTCATTAATTTAGTATTTAAAAACATATCCTTAACTCATTTTTGCAAACACTTATACGTTTTATTGGGACTCAAGATTTCTTACATTGTTTTCGTCGTTTCCTAAGAGAAAAAAATTCTCTTGATTTCTTGTGGGGATCCCCTCTTTGTAGTGTAAACGGTATGTTACTTTGTTTTCTCACTCCGACTCTTGTACCACCACCACTTTGTATCAATATATTTTTGCTAGTTTCGTTAACATCTAATAAATGAAAATTTAAATTAACTTAAACTTGTTTGTTTTCACTCATAATTTAATAGAACACTGGACCCAATAAATTTAATTAAAACTTGAACAGGTTATTGCATACCTAAACTTAAACACAACACCTGTTTGTATTTTACCTTTGGTTATTATCGTTGTGGTATTTACTGTTATATTCGAACACACTGGTTTATCTGACTAAATATTATTTTTCTATGTCTGTCTCCTAATTTTACACCCTTGCAGTATTTATTATAGTGATATGATTTAAGGTTGGTTTACTTATTCTTGACTTTCATGTGTAATGAAGTATTGAAAATTAAAGTGAAAAATACCGCAACAATTACCTCGGAAATAAAATTAACACATATTTTTAGCTTGCTGATCCGAGATATTGTCACCCAAGTAAAATTCACGCTTTAATGGGAGCGAATTCGTTTTAAAAATCTTGAAGCAAAATGAATCTAAAGTGAATAACGAAGTAATGTTGCAATGTTCTGTATTTGGTTGGGTTCCAGTGAACTGTCTGAAACAATTTAATCCACAAAGAAAGGCACAATGTGATCTTATCAAAGACAATGAAAATTTATGATAGTCCAATGATCCCATTTGAAACAATTTTGGGAACCCTAAGCATTAGCTAGCTGCGCTTACATAAGCTAGATACAAAATTTCAAAGAAATACTGAAATCTGTTGGCAGCATAGAGAAATCTCTGAGGAATATTTAGATAAGGGAATTATTCATAGGTTAGAGGACGTATCTAAGCCAGCTGCTAAATCCATATTATATTTACCGCATAAGTTGTAATCAGGGGAAAAGGCATTATTACAAAATTGAGAATTGTCTTTAATAATAGCTCACACGAAGTTGGACAGTTGTCTATAAATGACTGTCTTCTTTGGCCTGTGTTAATTTACGTCATATTTTTTATTTATTAATACACTTTCGGTTCCATAAAATTAACTTTCCGGCCGACATTTAAAACGTATTTTTATACATTTCATTGGTGAAGAGAGATTAAGATGCAGAACAGAAGCCATCGCAGTTTCTCTCGAGCAACACTTATTATAGAAAATGCTACTCTGAATCTTCTAAATTTGATAAGCAACGATCCACAGTTGGTGCTTAAGTATTAACAAAAAGAATTTAACTGGCACCCTACCTATTTAGATATGCCGCAAGGTGACCATTTTATTGTAGAGGTAATTCTGGTTTACCAATTATTTGAATAATTTACTTTTATTACTTGATGAATAATTTAAGGTGCTTTAAAAGTCGTACTTTGAAAAAGAAAATTTCAAAACGGCGTAAAAGTGGTACTATATATAACGTTAAGAGTAGTACTATATACACTCACGTTTGTGAAAATTGCAACACCATGAAGGACTTACGCGAGTGAGCTGAAATTTTCAGGAAATGCAAAGTAGCGCATGATATGCAAATGATTAGAATTGCAAATCCGTAGCGCATGCGTATGCTGAGCAGCGCCCTCTGAACGGCTGATGGATCCGAATAAATAGACGGCTGTAGCGAGGCGTGTATGGTTATCGGTGGTCATCTGCT
>KK118712.1:35384-63529 GCA_000611955.2 Stegodyphus mimosarum | reverse complement strand
GTGTAGCAGCACTTATTGCGGCGCGTGGTGGCCACACAAAATACTGATTCTGATCTCTTGTTCTTGTTTGTTTGCTTTGAACATTTAATCATTTATTTGTACCACTACCACTCAACTGTGTATTAAATTGCATTCAATTATGACGATTCCTTCTTGGTGTTGCAATTTTCACAAACGTGAGTGTATATATATAGTTTTCTCCAAAGTGATACTTAAAAGTGATAGTGTAAACTTGGAGACATGGTTGTTATAAGTGAGCAAAATTTGCCACCTCTCGCTTGAACATTTATTAGACTGCATAGTAAAAGCCTATGCTTTCCATCAGAGGTTAGAGTGTAATGACTAGGATAGTAGACGTCAAAAGTAAAAATGGCATTTCTAAGAGTCCCATTTCTAAATTAGGAGTTTCACCTATTGAAATTAAGTCCTAAAGTAACAAAAGTATTATATTCTTACTTTGAAGTGAATCATATCTTTAGTTCTTTTATTTATGCCTAATGTAGTTCATTTGTGGTAAAAAATAGTCTTTTTTATGTTTATGTTTTCTGTATTTTAATCATGCTTAACTTGCACTGTGAACAATTTAAATATTTTCAATATTGCGGGGCCGGGCGCATGTTCAGACACTGCAAGCGCTTCTCATTTTATCCAGAGGCTGTTAGAACATTTTTAGACGACTTTGCTTTGCTATAAAAATATCTTCTTGTTGGAACTTTTTTAACTGGTACTATACTTTTGAAATTATAAATTATCGTCAGCTACTTGACAGTTTTCTTTTCGTGCAAAATGTCACTTGTAAAGAAGCAACGTATGGAATGCTTTGTATGTGTTTATTCTTAAGAAAACTATTCGCATCTAGGTATTAAAAAACATTGTGCAAGCCATGATGTTTCGATATGTAAAGTTACGATAAGTACTGTTGTCAACAACAAAGGATAGAAAACTAATAGCAAAATTTAGTTTCAAGTGAAAACGTTATTCGAAATACGTATCCAAGGAAAAAACGGAATGTTTCGAACGTTGCAAAAGTACGAGCTTTAATGTTTAAAAAATCCTCCAAGTCAAAGGACAGTTGCAAAAACATTGACATACTTAGTGTCATCTGTAAACGAAGTGATTAAGTGTTGATTTGAATCTTAAAAGGGGAAAAAACGCAATGTGCGTTGTCTTTCTCCACGACATATCGCCGACGCAGAACGCGCAGCAGAATTTTTTATGAGAAACATTTATGGAAAATATGGAAACATGTTGTCACAATAGACAGATCTTGGGTGTACTTAAATGACTGCGATAAAAATGGATCCATTTATTATCACGAAAGAGGAGAAAAAAGTCTTAAAACATGGTTCGAGGAATCTAAAGAAATATTTTCTAAGTGATTTATGATTGTTGCTAGTTTTTCATATAACAAGTAATAAGTAAAAATAAAGAGAGTGGAAAAACGTTTTAAGATCAACTCTATGTATTATCAAACAAATATTTTATACCCAATTTTCAAACATGAAATTCCTTCTTTTTACACACAGTGGGATCAATCAGTAGAATTGCATCAAGACAAAGCAAGCAACGACACGTCAAAATCTACTGTTAAAAAATGGAATAAAAATCTAGTATCAAAACCATACCTTCCGCTCATATTCCTACTAAATCTCCTGAACCAATGTATGTTTGCGCTTTTGGACTTTTAAAAAGCGGATTGTCCAAACGTTGACCTACCGCCTCCTTAGACTTTGGAGAGCTGTTCGAGAGCAATTGCTTTTGTAGTATGGGAAGAGGTATTTTATAATTATAATATACAAAAGACATACGTGGTATGGGAAGAGGTACAAACTCCCATACTACAAAAGACTTTCTACAGTGAGTAAATATATCGAAGACTAAGGATTATGAAATAGAACATTTAAAACATAAAAATTTCTGTAATTACAATGAAACTCGTCTAAAAAACGTGCGAACAGCCTCTGTAACATAGACATCCAGTCAAAAAGTCAATTGAACGAGATCAAACGATAGTTTGTTTATCATTTCCATGATAAGGCTTAGAAATTATGACGATTTTATCAGGAATTCACAATTATCGTAAAAAAATAAACTTTATTGTAAGAATTTGTTTAAATAATAGCACATTACCGTGGTACATATAATTGTAATATTAAAAAAATGCATCGTTTTTTAAAAAGATAAAGAAAATGTATTTTTAATCCTTTTTATTAATTGTACTTTTGTGATAGGGAGGAAAATGTAAGTTGTTTGAAAGAAATTGTGAGGAACGGACGGAAAATCCCCTTTGAAACGGGAAACGCAGCTTGTATTTCTAGTATTATAAATGTTTATTGCTGAGTGTTGTGTTCAATGAAAAGTGAACATCCTTATTTTAATTTAAAAATAACCTAAAAAATACCATAGGCTGGTCCGTCATCGTTAATTTCTATATACAGCCTTACCACAGTTTCTATGCCCGATCTTTCTTTTCGTTTAGGCCATTCATCCACGGGTAATTTTAAAAGTGAAGATCCCTCCCACCAGCGAGACATGAATAGGACTTTTTTACATTAAAATTAAGTGATGGAAGGTTTGCGAAATTTAAGTATCCTGCTGCGTGATTCCATACGTCTCTGTCACTGGAATTTAATTACATGTACTCTCTTCATGGCAAATGCAGCCCAACATTACTGATTCCAACATCATACTAAAAATTCATTGAATCTTCCCAATAAAAAATTGGTTTTTGATCAAACGGAATAATGAAGTTTGCCAATAGGACACTTATTAAGCAGACTAAAAGTTCTCTAAAAAGCAGACACAGACTTTAAAGGTACTACTCGAACACGACCTCCTATCAATTGACATTTCATACTGGAACCATTTTCCTGTCAGAGAAAAATGCATGTTGCATAAGCGTATATTGTGAGCATCACAAAACACATGAAATGATAAATTGGTCTCAGATTCAAAATGATTTTAATATATTTCTAGGAATTCTCACATCTTCCACAAATTTTAATTCTCTTTTCCAATTTAGGAATTTCTTTTCCGGGTCAGTAGATAATCCCAGGATAATGTTCTCCGCCACCATTCCTGCATTGGAATCTTTGCGATTAAAATTACAGAACAATGGAATATATTGAATCTATCAGGAGACTTTTTAAAGACAAAATTATTCCTTTAGTTTAATTTTTATCGCTGTAGTCATTAGATTTTGCATTATAAAACAGAACATCGGCTGTAAAACTCGAGTTTAAAAAAGCAAATACAATTCGATCACGTGAAACTTTTCCCAAAATTTCTAATGTCTTTTCATTTTCGATGCGAATTTGTGAACATACCGTCATATATCCCTCCTCTTATATCAAACTATATTAAAAGCATAATTTCTTTCGATTGTATTATAACATTTCCAGTTCTTATTTGGACTTCTTCTCGGTGCTTTCTTTCATTCCAAGAATACCTAATTCTTAAGGATCTGTATTCTGTAATTAGAAACATTCAAAGATAATAAAAGTGTCGAAAAAGATTTTCTGCTTCATTACTGTTGCTGTTCACTTTTCTCATAACAGTTCACCCAAGTCTAGTACTTACAGTAACTAATTTTCCTAAAAGAGGTTGCCTGTAAGTAAATTTGCAGCAACATCTACTTCTAATAACAAATAAATCTCTTGGAGATATTTCTAAAATAATCAGTAATTTTCAATTTCAAAAACATCACTGAATAAATTCCCCTTTTTCTAAGTGTTCTTATTCAATGCATATTTTTGATATTAGGAACACATGATATCTTTCTTTTCGCAATTGCATCGTTTATCTTCGCTACTCAATTTTATTCTATAACGATTAGGTTTTTCAGAAACTTCCACACCGAAAGGTCCATGTGCTATATTTTATTCACTTAAGCTTCTTAGCCGTAATATTTCCGCAGCATACCTGCTTACATAGGAGTTTTGACTTCGAGTGTCGATTAACGCTCCAATAAAATTATTATTCTCTCTTCCGTATATGGGAAGAAATAAAGTTTGTAAACCTACTTCTGAAAGTCGTGCACGATTTGAAAGTATTTTATTTTCTGTCTCTTTGTCTTTTTTAATTTCAGGAACCTCGACAGAAGAATTGTGTTTATTACACATAATAATTGCTTTTTTATAACCTTTCTTTCTCATAATGCTCTTTTTCTTCTAATGATAAGAAACAAAAAAGCTACAGTCATAATTCTTTTGCAATTGATTACAAAAAGTACAGTTCAAATTTTCCGGATTGTAAACAAGTCGTTGGCAGTCATAATTTTCTGCTTATGATGTTTTCTTGGGGGACCATATGTGTTTTTTGTTCCGGAGAGGGTAGAAATAAGGCTGTCGCTGATCGGAGCTCATCTACTGCTGCCAAATTGTTGAACTTACGCGCTTGTGGGATAACAATCCTCTGCGCAAAAATTCCATTAAACCGTTATGTTGTAATGGGTGTTGGTATTCTGCATTCTATTCAATTCAAGCGTCAATCATCGGATACATCAAAATACTGTAAGAATACGATACAACATCCAACGCTTCGAGACGTCTTACCTGTATTTGTATTTATCATAAAAATTATAAAATTTTTTTATGTTATTCGTATTTCTTAATGCTTCAACATTCGCCTAATTATTCATGTGTATATTCAATTAACGTCTTTCTCTACCATTTGAATTGATGAAAAGTAATATTTTGGCAATAATGGAAATCCTTGAATGCAATTGGCAGCTGTTCCCCCTAAATATGGTTTCAAGTTATTAAATTTATCTACCTTGTTCAGTTATTCGTTATTACGGATTGACGACTCAAATCTGTTCCCAAAATTAAGCCATTGACTACTGTGTCCACAAAAGAAGGGAATCGAAAGTTTTGGTCATTTAACATTCAGTGTATTTTTTGCAATTTTGCTGAGTTTTCAGTGTATTTTAGACATTATCCTGAACTGAATTTGCTTATATATCAGCGCTAAAATCACGATTAAGTGCTTTGATTACATCTTCAAGCCTAAATTTCCGTAATACTATATTCTGTAAATATTGTTTCTTAATTTCGCAACAGCGTGTTTCCATAATTTTGTATTTATTTCCAAATTCCTTTGCGCTCAAAAGTGGTTCAGTTTTGGCATCGGTGTTAGAAAGTGTTTTGGTTTTAGCACAAAACTGTTCTAATAATTCTTCAGGCTCATTAACACTAAATTCTGATTTATCTAATTTACTTTTAATTTTCCTAAATTTCGTGTGTAGTGTTCTTTTTAAATTTATTTATTTTTTCTTTTGACATCTTCTTCTTAGATTTCAACACATGCGCAAAATATACAAATCAAGAATAAGATATTATTACCTTTCACTTAGAAAACAAAATCATTCTCCTCCGAATATTTCATGAGCAGGAATTAAAACCTTTAACTTTAATAATCAGCTTTCGAATTCAGTTTGTTAGAACTTTCAAGAACCTAGCATCCTTGTTCCCCCACCATAAAGTGTCACATCAGGTTCTTCTTTATACAAAAACTAATATAAAACTGCCTTACCTGATATGTCTTTATCGTTTCCCGTCGGGCGCTCCGATAAATTTATAGGGTATTTCTCCCACCTTCCTAGCATGCCTTCGTGGTGTAATGGTCAGCACGCTCGGCGCGTATTCGAGAGGTCCGTGGTTCGAGTCCCGGCGAGGGCACTGCGCATTTTTCATCTATCCGGCTTCGAAATAATCTAATGACACTACAGTGGCGCTCCAACTAAAAGGTTGGTGGATGATGATTCACCACCACCAGGATTTGGCGATTGGGGCCTCTAATTCCCAGTCGCCCTTTAAAAGGGAGAGTATATAAGGTATTTTTCCTGCTTTCTTAGCATGGTGTAATGGTCAGCACATTCGGGGCGTATTCGAGAGGTCCGTGGTTCGCGTCCAGGGGAAGGCATTGCTCATTTTTCATCTCTCCTGCTTCTAAATACCTAATGTCTCTAAAACTTTAATAACTTTCTTCATTATAAGAGGTAAGATTGTCTTTACATATAATTCATTCAAAGGAAAAAACTAAACTAAACTATGCATATGGTATCAAACATTTTAAGGCAGCTACACTAAACTATGTACAGTAATGGTTTCAAACATTTTAATGCAGCTATCTCAAATAATCAAATTTTAGCTTCTTTTCTTAATACAGAGATTTTTGTTCAGGCCTACTTAGAGAGTGTTCGAGTTCTATCTGCTACCAAATCTTAATCTGAAATGTGAAGAAAAAGGGAAGGATGCTCGCCATCAAGCGGCAAGAATAGACTATGTGCTGTTGAACTCATCTGGTAGTCCTGGTAGTCCATCTTTTCCACTGGTCGCCATCTGGTAGCCATCTCTTCCACTGGACGCCTGTGGGTATAAATATGATCGACATTCGCTTTCTCTCTTATGCAAAATTTGTTGCTCCTGATGAAGGAGGGCCCGTTTTGCCCTCGAAATTGATTGAGATTTTACAAAATCTACGCCGAATAGAAGGTTGTCGATTTGCCTGCCTTACCATCTGGTAGTAGTTATCTGACAGGATCGAGCTGCTATGAGACTGCTTTAGTTACCCTGTATTTTGACACTAGTTATTAAATTACTAACATGACTTATTGGGTGAAATGACCGAACGTTCAGTTTGTTCGTGAAATTTAAACTAACTTTCAATGTTGTAAATCAGAGGAATATTTGCTTTTTTATCTTTTTAGTCTAAAATATTCAGATTTTTACGATTTTCATTATTATTATTTAGATTACACCTCAGAATGTGTAATTGTTAGTAAACGAATTTTTAAGTTTTCATTATTCTTAGTTGCTGCAGATGTATGCTGTTGTTAACAATAAATATTTTAATTATTTTCTTTTATTTTTGTATATATTGAAATATTCCAGTATACATTGAAATATCCCATATTCTGTAGTCAAAATAATTTGCGCAATTCATTTTAAATTTATCTAGATAAAGAATTTTAGACATGATAGAAAAAGTCATCTTTCTTATTCAACACGTCATATTTTTGTAAAGTGAAAATTAAAAATAATATTTTGATATATCTATTTTAAGCTGTTTAAATGAAACAAGCAACGTGAAGTTCAATTAATCAAAATTTAATTAAGAATTTATAAAAGTATTTATTTATTAAATTTTAAACAGTAATTTCATATACTTTCATGAATTTCGTCAAAAGAAATCAATAAATACCAGAAACATAAATCCAGTAAACATTGATTTATCCTTAAATAGATCTAGTTACTTAAGGAAAGAGATTTTAAATATTGCTTGAATATTAATTATCTAATTTGACGTATTATAATGAATTTTTTAATAATTCTAATATTGAAAACAAATGTTTAGGAAGTTTGTCTTGAAATTATCCTTAAATACATGATTTTACATGATTTTAAATCAATTCTGAAAAGAATTCACATGCGCTTTTAATGATGTTCGCTTTTAATGATGGATAACTGGACAAATTTCGTCAATCACCATGCTACATTTTTAATGTGTTTTTATGCGTCAAACATGCTTCTTTTTAATACGTAAAACTTCAATATTGAACAAAATGAGTTAAACTAAATTAACATTCTTTTTAGAATGCGGAAGCAGCTTTCATTTTTAATTAGTGCCATTATTGATAAAAGCACAGAGATGCACTTAAGGTATCTAAAAAAAAGTCGCCTGCAATGTTCTTATTATACTTAGACTAAATAATATTTTAAAAATTTACCGTTTAACAAAACATGGACCAAGTTCAGAAAAATGCCATAGAGTTTTATTATACTTTGTTTCTCATGTTTAACATTTGTAAGAGCTTTCATTTTAAGGTTAGACTGAAAATACAGCTAAGTTCTGGGAAGGGAAATTGATACTGAAAGATAGTTTTCTTATAATTTTTCTACAGTAACTTCTTTACGCTGCATTTATTATCTGACAGAATATATTTATTAAACATCAATAATTTTAATTAAATGATTTCCAACCTTTTTTAAACTAGAGAGTAAAACAAAAAATAAAAACTAACTTTTCCTTAGCAACAACATAGATAAAACTAACAGAGACAATTTTATAAAGAAAAATAAATAAATAAAATTCAGGTAAAGGCTCTTTCGAGCATACGAAATTATTTTTCTTCCTTGTAACGCCATAATTTAATTAAATGAGATAGGATTATGATACCTTACGTTAAAAATTTAATATAAGTGAAGAATTTTTACATTTTTCTGGCGAAACATTACTTATGTAAAAGTATTAAATATCCTTAAAAAACTGAAAAAGTGTACTATTTGAATTCTGATGTGAAATAATTAAATACAAGAAGTGTTTTGCTTTTCAAAGGAGCCGACAAATGACTGCCGCTTGTAGATTTAAAGCCTTTAAGTTTCCAATTCATGTTATGTTTAATTAAATTAATTTTCAGATATCCGTTATGCTTAGTTAGCTTTAGGAAAATTAATTTTCGAGCTATTGTCCATTGAGAGAATTTATTTATTGAATGAATATTTATTCGATCTATAGGCGTTAGTTAGGAATGGACTATTCATCATTCAATGAATTCCTCTCCTATTAAAATCACAGAAGTAGTGCTACAATTTCGCATGCAAAGTATGTTTCGAATTTGTCAACATTAAATTGTGGTGTTGAAATAAAACTTTCATGCAAATATTTTACACTTAATATATTTACTATGCTTCAATCAAAAATCAAAGTAACATAAAAATATGTTGAAAATTCATTGAGGTTTTTCATACTGGAGACCTGAAAAACGAGTAATGCCCTCGCCGGGATTCGAACTCCCGATGTCCCGAATATGCATAAAGTATGCTTCCAATTAGATCACAGAGGTATACAGAAAAAAGGTAGAAAATATCTTATAATACTTGTTTATTTTTTCTGACATTCTATTATAAATGTGTACCTTTTACATAATTTATGTGCTCTGAGCCGTATTAGAACAAAAATGGGATTCAAGTCTTGCTCTGCGTAGTATGTTTCAAATATGATAAGTTTACAAATTTCCAATTTATACTTTTATTATGTCTGTCAGCGTGTTTTAACAAAGCTGGCTTCTATATCGGCCCAGGTCCGAATCCTGAGAAGGTCTGGATATTTCAAATGCATAGTGTCTGTTCGGCGTGGAGGCACATAAAATACTGCCTGGCCAAAAGCCCTCTGGAGTGATTTGACGTTAGAGAAAGAGAGCTGAGAGACCGTTGGATCCGCTACCCGGAGTGTTATGTCCCAAAGTGGATCGGAACTGTACAGTAAGTGAGATAAGACTATACTTGTAAACCACTAGTGAAATTCTGGTGTTCCGCCTACTTCTTCTTGTACTGACTGATAACATTTGAGATGTCGGTAGAATTCTTAATAATATCAATCCATGGTATTAATAACATTATATAATAATTAACATACAACTCGTAAAACAAATCACAAAGTATCTTGATAACCGTTTTAATTACTGAATCGCAGTTCCAACTATATATAGAATTAATTTTGAAATTTTAATAACAACAATTTAGTTTTACCAGTATTTTTCTGATTCAGATAACATCAAGATTTAAGAACAAACTCAAGAAAGAGATGCATATAAAAGAGGTATACAAAAGAAAATATCTTGAAATGATTTAAAAAATAAAAAATATTTATTTAAAAGAATATGCCTAATTTAAGTTCCATGTTTTAAAACGAAGGCAATTTAATCTTTCATGGCGAAATGGAAAGTCACCCACATAGTTTAGCACAAAATAATCAGTACTAAAAATATATTACACAGTAAATCATCGTGCAAAACGCATGAAAAGGAAAAATGTCTGAAATTTATAAAGTGTAGAAAAGAATAGAGGAGAAAGTAATAAATTGCAATACAAAATAAAATGTTTTTTTTTCAGTTTTTAATTAAAAGCTTTATGAAACTGAACCAAAGTAGATCTTAAACTGGCAGAGGCCAAGATGAATTATACAACATTTTAATAATTTGGGCATCGGAAATAAATTTCTTTAATAGAAACAAAATATACAGATTTAAAGCAACGTTTAAGAAAAGAGATTAACGGTTGATATTGGGAATAATGAGCACTTTAAATAAAGAAATAACTGCAGTACGAATCATTATTTCTTGACAAACCAAACGTGCATTTATAAGCTATAAATAATGTAAAATGAATATACTCTCATATAAAATAAAACGAAAACAACTACATAGCCATTAAACTAAGTCGCATAAATAGTATTACTCAGGTAATGTAAAGCATAGAAATAAGCCCTTATGCAGGATGTCAACAACTTATTGACCGGATAAAGATACGTTTTAAATAATATAGAATAAGAGATAGGAGGAAAGGATTCATTGAATTTTATTTAGTATTTTAAAGAATTTTATGTTAATACACTTGAGTATCAGCATCTCTAGTTGCTTGAAGAATATCAAGTCTGTTCTTCATATTCCTCCAGATGTTATTAAGTATTTGCACATAGGCGTTTTTGTAAATATTTTAATTCTTCAATGCTGCGAATCTCTGGTATAGACTCGACTTTTCCAGTATTCTCAAAAAACAAAAGAAGAAGAAGAAGGAAAAAGTCGAGTGGTGTGACGTCCGGAGAACAAGGTGATCATGCAGTTAGTCACAATATACTAGTCCAAGGATCACGGAATATTTCATCAAGGAAATAACGTGCGTGGGAAGCCCAATGACAGGGGGCCCCATCTTGTTAGAAAAAACCATTTGGCTGCATTTCTTCTAACTGCGATACAGCAAACAATCTCAGCACATAGAAATAAACATCCTACTTAACTGATTACTCTAAGTAAAAGAACGGACCAATCATTTTGTTATAAGTTAGTAAGCCCCGAACTTAATTTTATTGCTGCCTCGCTCAATTTTCCTTACACAGTGCTGGTTTCCTGACCGTCAAATTCTGCAGTTAAGTTCATTAACCTTTCCTGAAACATGAAATATTGCTTCGTCAGTAAATACACTTCTCTGAAGAAACTGATCATCATTACTGATATTGTTAAAAATGTCTACAGAAAATTCCTTACGAATGACTAGATCGGTAGGTTTGATTTGTTGACAAATCTGTAATTTATACGCAGTCACTTTCAACTTCATGAGCAACTTTGTGAGTCGACTGCAGATTCCCATTTGCACGTTAACATGGCGAACGGGTTTACTGAGATTGCATACAAGTGAACGGGTTTACTGAGATTGCATTACATATCAAATGGCGTAAACATTTTCATTATTGACGCGTGGTCTACTTGCATTCCTTTATGTAAAACCTGTCCGGTCTCTCGAAACTGTTTTAACAATCTTTTAATTGATTGTTCCGTTGGTAGAGGTGTATTAAATTCGTGTTGGAATCGCATCTGAACTGTTTTCATAAATTTCGTTTCCCATAACTAGAGAATTCCTTTTCAGTGCATGGCCGATTTTGTCTTTAAACAAACACGTTCTCTCTTATCATTTCCAAACATTAAAACAAATCAAATGCCTTGAACCAAAGAATATATCGATATAAATTATTTCCGGTTACTTCGTAAAATTAATTTTCAATTTAGTTTTCTATACTCGGTGATTTAATTATGTACATTCTGTATAATGATATTAAAATTAATACACTGATGTTTTGTTAGCAATGCATTATTATTATTATTATTAAATTTGTAATCAATCTAAGTTTATTCATCATCTAATACTGCTTACAGATTAATCAGTAAAAATATACTTGAACATATTTCAATAAATAATATTATAGCCTAAATTCAAAATACAATCTCATTTAACGTAACGCGAAAGAGAAACATTCCACGAACATCGAAATCAGAGATGGGATTTGCAATGACATACGCTTTCTAACATAGGACCTACATATAAATATTTCTAAAATTATACTGCACTTTAAAGTTCGGCAAAATTCAAAGGTTATTTGACATTAATTTCATAATAAAAACTTCCCCTTTCAAGAAATAGTTTTAAATGATCTCTTTTTGTTGTATCGCAAATTCTGTGTCGCAAAATTTAAGTGTGTTTAGTCATTTAAGTAATCAATTATTTAAGTATTTTATTTTCATTTCTATTTGATTTTTAAATTTGAAATTCAGAAGAGCGTAATGAATATATATATTTTTGAAAGAGCGTATTTAAAATCTTTAGGGAATTACTTTTCTTGAACGGTCCAATTTTCTAACGAGGAAAGGGGAGCGTCTTTTAACGGAATAGGAAATAGCTTTTAAGTTGACAGTTGCAACTGAGGGCAGTATAGTGTTGTTTCCCATGTCTTTTGTTACGAAGCAGTAAAATGGATATCGTAATTGGCTTCCCGCTTTTTCACTTGCACTCTCGCTTTGTGATGTTGTCTTGCTTATAACTTCGGAAGAAAGGAAAGCTTGTAAATTGGATCTCGAAAGGGCAGTTTTTTGTTGTTTCTCCTTAGATTTTTCCGCTTGTTTTCAAGGGGGGCCGAATTTTTAGTCTCAAGTTTTCGCAGGTGTTACAGTCATTCTGCAGCTGGGCAATCGTCAACTATAGACAATGACTTTATTATGACTTTATTTTGATTAGTTTGAGGGGTTTACTTTTGTTCGGTTAAATTATAACGAAAGTCTCGGGTTGGCAAGAATTTAATTTTATGTGTTAGGTTTGACCACTAATATTTTATACTAGGAGAAACCGAGTTTTCCTCGGTTCTTGCACTAGTTTAGAAGTTTCTTTTGAGTGGAGTTGAGTTTTGATACAACTAGAGAGAGAAGAGAATTAGAGAGAGGAGTTTTAGCCCTGCGGCTAAACTTCATCCTTGTGGGTGGCTCGCGCTTGCGATGCTGCGGCGGCCTGCGCCGGTATTTACGAGAGACCGATTCAAGTTTTAAAGATGCGATGAATTGAGAATTTTTACTGAAATTAATGCGAGAGGTAGAACTTAGAGCGATCTCTTCCGAGTTAGAGAACGGACGCTTCCGGAAGTGGGTTTTCCTTCAAAAGGAATGGGATGTTTTCTGCCGCCTGTTAAAAATCTTCTGCAAACTACTTCCATATCTCAGAATTTTTGATTTCCGGGCGTCTTCATGATTCTTCTGCCGATGTCGCCTATAGCTTCTTATGATGATGGATTCCGGTAGTTCAATTGTGAGTTATCTTAGATATTTTCTTTGGTACCTTTATAGTATTTGTTTTAATTTAATCTTGTGTAACTGGTAGAAAGATAATTCCTTTTGATTATAGATAAAAATTGTGTGACTCAGGAAAATTTAAAATTATTGTCTGTAAAACATGAAACTTATGTTAATTGTAATTTCTATATTAGTTTGTATGAAATCCAGTTTAAATGATTCATTTAATGTTCTAGTTATTTTAAGTAATCGTTATTATGTTAAATTGCAAAATTTTATCTTGATAAATGACTCTTGAAGGAAATTTAATGTGGAATATTAATTGCTATTGTATGTAAGGGTAATCTGGCCAGCTTTCGCATATATATATCCTAGATATTAATAAATCAATTTGATTTTATGTTCTTACATGCATTTGTTTCTTTGTGTGTTACGTAGTTGGTCTGTTCCGTCAGTTCATTTGTTTGAGCGGTAAGGCTTTTAAGAAACATGTAGATTTTGTTGAGGTTATGGAAAAATGTTTATGCACTTTAGGGTACTCACAACGCGCCCTATTATTTTTGGCAAATATGTACTAACCAAATTTTATTGAATATTTGAATGTTTGTTTTAGGTGCCAGGAAAGTTAAAACTGTTGCTTGATTTTTCGTAGTGGAACTATTGATTGTTTTTTAAATATTTCTTCCCTGGCGCTTATGAGGTGTTTAATGAATCTGAACTTCTCCTCTTGAGTTAATTTCGAAAGAGTGAATTTTAGAAATGTTTTAGCTGAGATAGTATTTTATTCTACCGAGTACAAGTGAAGATTTATTCCTTATTGAGTTTTTCAGGTTAAGATTTATTAAGATGAATTTGCTTTGTTTGATGTGAGTTAATAATGATTTAAGAAAATAGTTAATTTTAGATATTATTTTGAGTTAGTTCAATCAACCAGTTCCTTCCTCCACTTCTAACTAGAAGAATTTTAGTAATATATTTTATTTTAGTTTGTCCGGCACCAGAGTAGGTCAGAGATTTAAAGAGTTTTAAAAGTAAGTTAAATAGTTAAAATTGTTAAATTTCAGTTCGTAACATTTTCATCGAAAGCAAATGTCTTGCGTAAAGTCGGCTTCTCAGAATATTTCTTTCTGATTTGGAAAGCCTCAGATAATATCTTGATTAATCACCAAACTTAAGTGTATTTTTCCATGGTTTTAAATAATTTGCAATTTCTAATATTAAAAAAAAGATGTATAAGCATATGTCTCTTATGCCTGCTATTCAAAAACACCACATTTAAAATGAAAGGGAGTGTTACAGAATTTATTTTCTATGAAAGAGAAATGGAAAACTGTGAAACTTGAAAGTCAAAACTTCCATCAATACAAGGAACGGTTCTTAGGAATTCTGTAACTGAAATAGAAAACTACAGCTTACTAATGGATCTCTGATGAACTTCGTGTTTCTCAAAAGCAACTTTTAAAACATTAAATTCGTCTCAATTTTACAGAAGCGAATTGAGCGGAATTCTTTAGAATAGAAAAATAGAAGAATTCACTTTGCTGTTCGCTACATTGCCTTTTCCTTCGATTTGTTGAGCAAATGAGATGCAAAAATATATTCTTCAAAAATCCAGAGCTCCGCTAGGGTGATTTTCAAAATGACGCAGCTTCTCAGAAAGTTCTAATTATTTTATGCATTCTTGTTTTCATTGCAACTGTAGGATTCAAGTCGAAAGTTATTACTCATTTCGACTTTCAATACATTTAGTTTTCAAATTAAATTAGCGGAATTGTGCAGTTAAATTGGATAAGGAACTAAATAATTCTAAAGATATCATACTTGTATTAGTTTCACCGAAAACGTGTAACTGAAATGTTATCAACTATGCGAAAATGTACGGTTAAGGAAGGAAGAATATTTCAATGAACGTAACAACTGCATTTATTCAATTCCTATACTAAAACTGAGGTTATAAACTAGACCTTTATAAATATTATTAGAAATTTGTAAAAAAAAATCATTTTGAATTAAGACTAGTTTCCGAAAGAACCATAGAATTTAATAAGGATTATTTTACAATCATTGTAAATTCTAACTAATATAGTATAAATCAGAAACTTTCGTGCATGTTCATTACTCAGTCACGTAAACATTTGATGGATAAATTTGAAGATTTTCATATCTGTTTGCAATTATTTGTTTAGTTGAGCATAGAAATATGTTATTGTTCTTTGTTATAAAAAAAGTGAAAGAAATCTAGAAAAGTTATAAGATAAAAGGAAAAGTCAGCGATTAAATTTTTATAATGGGCAATCACCAGATCAGGAAAGAATGCTAAGTGTACTATAGTTTTGAATAAAATCCCGAAAATCCTAAAAATTACAAAAACTTACTTACAAATCCCCAAACTAAGACAGAACCGTTTGGACGCCAAATATGCGTATTATTCGAATTACGCTTGAGCTGGAGAATTGTTGCCATAAGTTGAAAGAAGCTTATAAGGTATTTTTCCCTCTTCTCAGCCTTCGTGGTGTAACGGTAGCACGTTTAGCGCGTATTTGAAGAGGTCTAGGCTCGAGTCTCCGCGAAGAAATTGCACATTTTGTTCGTCTCCTGCTTCTAAATAACCTATTGACTCTTCGTCACCACCAGGATTTGAGACTCGGCTCCCTAATCCCCAGTCTCCCATTAAAAGGGGGGAGTATATAAGGTACTTGCTCCCTCCTTCTAGCACGCTTTCGTGGTATGACGATAGCACACTCGGCTCGTATTTCTAGAGGTCCAGTTTAGAGCCCTGGCGAGGGCATTATACATTTTCTCCGTCTCCTCCTCAAAATAACCTAATGACTCTGCAAAGTGTATATTTTAGAATTACTGCTTTCTTTCTTCACTTACTTCTAATATTTTACTTTATTTTCACAGCAAGAAGACCTATTCTTAGAAGAAACCAGGCAGTGGAGGTTATTCAAAATATATAATTTTAGTTTAATTGTTGTCTTCAAACTGTAATTGCACATATATTTATTCTTTTATGATATTAAGCTTTTAGAGCCCAAATTGCAGCATTTTTAATGCAAAATTTTAAGATTAATCTATAATTATCACGCAAAAAGTGCAGCTTTTGATTCTTGTAATTTATTCCAAATGCAGAGTATCACTCATTCTATTAATTGAACTGATGATTTGCTATTGGTGAGGAAAAACTATTTTGACATTAAAAGTGTGAATAGAGAATAGAATAAAACATGTAGATCAATGAATACGGAAAATTAGGATTACCTACAATGATTTAGAACATATTTTATTAATAAAATATTCCAATATAAAATTACACGTAAGATGTGTTTTCACCAATAAAAAAGATCCTTTTTAAAATTAATTTTCTTTTAATACCTGGCGCTGAATTAAATCTAAAAGTTATATTACATTTTATTCAATAGATATCACATTTTCATTTTAAAAGGAATTTTCTATATAAAATATACATAAGATATCGTTTCACCAACGAAACAAGTGTTTTTTAATTAATTTCCTCTTGATATCAGGGATTTAATGAAGTCTAAAAAAACGATAAAACGATATTGCATTCTATTCAGTATACATCATATTTTACATAATAAAAGAACTATTAGAACTTACATTCCCATTATTCATGTGTTTTTGTTATCGCAAACAAATAATTTATTTTTCTAATCTTTTTCTTTTTCTTTTATGTCCTTCGCCGTTCATTCTTTTGTGAGGATCTTTCAACGCCAACTTCTGATGTTCACGTGCAAATGAGTTTTTATAAATATTATATTTGTACTATTTAACGCAGAATTCAGAATAAATCCACGAAACGAAAATGTACTTGGGACAGTTAGTTATTAATGAACTTATATTAGAAACGCATATAAACTTACAAATATGTATACTATGTTTGAGCATGTGTGTTTTACACACGTATGTTCTTTGTTTTCATGAACGTGCATTATCTATCAACTAGAAAAAGTTTCTATCGACATCCACAGGTGTTTGATGGGAACGCCTTTAATAACCTGGCAGACGTGTACACGATAATCTAGTTTTTCTATACACGTGTGAACATGATCTCATCAAGTGAGTTGAACAAATCACCTCTCTGCTGCTTTATTTGCTGCAAGTTCTGTGAAAGTTGGGATACAAACACACCAGCCCTAAAAGCAAAGAACCAAAGGGTGATTTAATAGAACCAGAACATCAGTTGTGCATATTTTAACCCTTTTAAAAGTTTATATTATGATCCGTACAAACTGAAGAGGTAGTAACTACAGTAAGTGATTCTAAAAACTAAATTTTTGGTAAGTTAAGGTGATACAATAAAACTAATGTAATAAAATTTTACGTAATACGTATATTATATTGAAACCTAAATAAAATAAGATTATACAATTATCAACCATAAATCGCAGTTAATTTTAAAACTTCTTAGGTTTCAAGGAATTTAGTCGTAAGGTCCTTGTTCAAAGTGTAAAATTCCTCTGCTGTTTTATAACTGAATTTGTATAGTTTTGGGTCACTTTACTCTATATGCAAGTTAAAAATAAAAAGGAAGCTGACCCTTATTTCTTGGAATGACAAAGAATTTAAAAATTCGTGCAGTTTTTCAAGTGTTTTAAATCTGCGAATGTAATATCAGGAATTAATGCAATTATTGTAATGGATTTATTAGCAGATTCATTGCTGGAGTGATGGATCCAAGGTGCAATCCTGATGTCAGTAAAAATGGAGTTTAATAACAAATCCACTCTGTTAACTTGAATCTCTCTACAAATCAAATTATTTTTATCGGTAAATGAGGGCTAATTTTTAATTAATGTAATAATTCAGTTTTAAATTCATTAGTCAATCAATTTGAAATATGCATTAAATTTTATGGTGTAATTTCATATCTAAATAAGAGAATTCTTTCGTTTAGCACAGGGCTATTGAACACAACACAGGTTAATTCCTAAACTTTTAAGGTTATTTTGGATGTAAATTGACAAGAAATATAATTACATTTCACAGAAATTTTGAGTACACGAGGGCGGATACATCTGAACAAACTGGAGTTTTGAGACTCAGATGTGAAAAAAAAAAGATTATTGTCCTTAAATCGTGATTTTAGTAAAAACAGCCAATTATTTTTCGCCATTATCCATTTTATTTTCACACTACGAAACATATGTCTATTGTCTTCAGATTCTGTCAATAACATTCTTCTTGAACTAAAACTCGGGAAACAAACGATATAATCTTTTGTAAACTGGCTTTATCGTTTCGAGTTTGTGTCCTCCCCGACTACCTATTAACGATATCCATCGCACTCCTAAATCTTCAAGACTTGCTGATCTAAACCGTTTCCAACCAGACATCTCGTGACATTCACATCCACCACCCACCTAATGATACCCGAGTGTGCCTTTCCAGAATAATATCGATAATACCAAAGCATCATGAGATTTGGATGCCTGTCCACTCAATGGGAATTCACATAACGTTGCAGAAACTTCACAATGCCAGTAACGCCATCTTGGGGAAAGGTCCAGCATTATATATATCCCTTTGATCGCAACAAATGTGTATCAATCCCCACCTGCTTCCACTGGGAATTGGCAGATTTAAAGAAAACACGAAAATATTTGTCTGTTTTGAGGAGTGGAAAAGAAATAGTAACAAAAATAAAATGTGAACTAGAACGATAATGATTCTGATAGAAGGTTGCAAGAAAGTTCGCATTCGCTAGATTATATTTTGTGGACTATGAATAAAAATCTCCCGAAGTTATACTCTAAGGAATCGAAGATAAATTGGAAACATTTAAACTGATAAGCGAAAACTATACAGTTAATAATGAAAAATCTCTTTCAAATTAGAATGAAATTATGAAATTTTTTTTATAAAAGTTATTATGTGCAATGCTTGCGAAACGTCTATTAAGCGAAAACGAGCTAAATCGATAAATTTTACTCGCGAATGGCCACAAAGTATAAAGCATTCGATACAATATTAAATGCATCTCATAAAAACCTGTATTCATTTATTTTGTTTGCCTGTATCTTTGTTCTACATTTTTAGTAAACTTATTTTTAATTTAAAATTTTGTTGTCTGTAAAGATACTTATTTGACCCATGAGTATCATCTGCACAATGGATATGCAGTTTTTTGGAAATATCCTGGATACTACTTTATAGTGTTGTATGATTAATTATTGCATTTTACACATCCTTAAAAAATAAAACAGAACATTCAAATTCATGGGCTGAAATTTGCTTAATTTGGATAAATTGTAAAACCTAATCAATATACGAGCTTTTAACAGCATAGACCAGGCCTCCCCAATGAACCTCTAGAAAGGTGAACTATACCTGAATTTATTCACATAAACATACATAAAAAGCAAGCTAGGAAATTTTATGGTTAACTATAGTAATTATCTTAGGAGACGATGCACCTTGAGATAATAATCTAGTTTCGGTAACGAGTATCCATTTCAAAAAATTACTCTGTCATTAGGATGAGTTACAACCTGTTTATAAACTTGACGCACATAATTACCCATATAAATTATTGGCTTTATTATTAAAGAATAACACTTCTTCCGAGAAAACAAGTAGGCAACTTTGTTTGAAATTTGAAAAATTATTTAGTGGAATTAATTGAGCCAAGAAATTAAACTTTAGAAATGAAAAGTAAATTATGATTAAATATAATTCTTTTTTAGGTCTGATACATATATACGCACACACACAGAACAAACAATTGTAATTTTGAAAAATGTAGGCCTTGAGCTAGAGGTGAAAATTTACATATTCATCTTTCTTGAACAATGTTTCTTGAAACAAATCTGTCTTGAATAAAACTAATACGTAAACATTACTACCTAACTCACATATGTGATTCATCATAAATTTAGTGTGCTGTAAAAATAATGTGATTTGTAGAGAGATTCAAGTTAGCAGAGTGGGTTTGTTATTAAACTCCATTTTTACTGACATCAGGATTGCACCTTGGATTTTCGAGAATGCTGAACTGAATCTGCAACCAAATAGATCACAATTCTGCAGAAAATATTTATGTTTCGTTAAATTCTAATTATCAGAATTGTATCCTTAGTTTTCAAGAATGTGTAATTTATACTATTCTCAAATATACCACAGTTCTCTAGAGGAAACGTTTTATCATTAGATTATATTTTGTGGTCACCCATATTGTTGTTTAAATTCCATGAAACTCCAAAATTTGATTTCGCGTCTGTGTTAATATTCAAAAGGAATTTCGTAACGTCAACTGCTTTAATTAATTATTAACAAAATTAAAAACTAAGATTTTGTATTTAATATATTTAACGCAACTATTAAAAACCACTTATTATTTTCATGAATTTAAATGTTGATTTTAATACTTACTTAAAAGTATTAAAATCAACATTTAAATTCATGAAAATTAGGACTTACTTAAAAGTAAGTCCTAAATACATAGGAGCTAGAAAATTCAAGATATCTGCATATTGTGGCATATTTTTTATTTTATTGTATACTTACTGTCTTTTAAACTAACATTTTGCATATTGTTTCATTTGTTTGTTATTTTTATTGCTTTTAAATACTATTAATTTTTATTTTTAAACTGTAAAATATAACTTCTCTTACACGAAAACACGGTGAACGAGAATTTTAATAGGCAAAACATAGAATTTTACATATTTTAACTTAAATGGCTTAGATTCTGAAGGATTACAAATAAAGGAAATAGAATTACTAAAATTTCTGTGCTTTTTATAAGACGACTCTGAGCTGAAACGATTAAGATATAGCAGAAGTGTTCATGATAGTCACAATAATTTATAAATAAAATATAACGTCGAATCACAATGTGTTTATGGTGAAAGGATTTGCACTTATCTTAGATGGTGATAGGATGAGGTGAGTAAAAACAGAGATAATATTTTTTTCCACAAAATAAGCTGTTTAATATTTACTATATGAAGAATACATTATATCAATATAAACTGAGAGTTGTGTTCATTGATATATCAGCCGCATACTAACTGCCATTATTATGATGAATGAATGTATACATCCTTACAGTATATGTATTACAGAGCATAAAGCATCAGTTGCTTTCCAGATATCAAGTAAGAACACTTAATTTTCTCTGAAATTAGCAATGTTGTGGTATCTTGAACAAGCAGAAGTAAATAATGATGCAATGCTTGTTTTAATTAAAACTCAATAAATTAAATTAACTAACTTTTTTCCGGAATATGAAAATATATTTTGTTCTTAATTATTGTGCTATTTCCGAAAATTTTAAATGAAAAAAGGAAGGAAATTTCTACTTTTTGTGTTCAGAACGTGCATTTTCTGTAAAATCATTTGTACGATTGGACTATAAAGGTAGTGTTCTTAAAAATTCAGAATGCATTACATTGTTATTGTGCATTAAATATTTTCAAGGTCTTTGGTTAGGTAAAGATCAGTTTTAATAAACTCTAAGAACGGATTGATTTCAAAGATCTGTTTTTGGTAGTACGCCTTTCCCCGTCAACCGCAAAAGTTAGCTGTCAGCGAAACTTGGTGTAGATCGCGCCAAAATTATTCGTTCTTGCCGAATTTTGGAGAAACTCGCTATTCTTTGTTTATAAACAACCAGATTCGGTTCGCTTCATTTATGCGCTTCTTAAAAAATCTTTCGTCGATTCTACTATTTTGTTAAACCCTCCGATTTTACTGAAAACTCTCTTTAAAATGTTATGACAACTTATGACACTTTAAAACTTACGACATCTACGGCAAACTTTCTGAGGTAATTGTTCCAATCTTTTACTGTTTTGACGGCCATATTTAGTTGTCCATAACATACCCATTACCACTCCATTTTATGGTAAAATCGCATAATTTGAAGTAAATCCCCCGATTGCTGTTCTATAGAAGGAAGATCACAAATTTTAATAATTTATTTTTCAAAATGCAAGGAAAAGTACATCAATAAGAATTAGTTTATACCTTTCTTCATAAAAGAGTGGTTTTTGCTAATCAATTGCGGTTACATCAAACAAATCCGCAGATGTTTTGAATATGTTGTTACGTCACGCTTATTCCTAACTGGCGGTAAATCGTACTGCTTGTGGACAGACGTACGGTCGACGGAATAATACGTAAGTGTCCTTTTTTACCTACCAGTTTCATTAGTTCTGGAGATTAATACCAATTACATTTATCTCTGTTTCATTTAATGGAGAAGATTTGCGATTTTACAATAAGTACTTTTATTTAATGAACCACATGTACTCTTTGCATAAATAAACTTTTGCTTACTCTCCCAGTAAATAGCCGAATAGTATTTAGGCATAATTACATCAATACTGAAACACCTACTTAACTCTACTGTATCGGCATCGATATACGAGGACCTCGTATATGGAAGACAAGCTTGTTTTCAAAGCGTTTTGCAATTACTAGTGAGCTCTAAGGTCTCACATGAAAAACTTGATGTGATGAATAAGAACGATAAGAATGTTAATTAAATTGTCTAAATGCTATACTTTGAGCCAAAACTTAATACTCATGCTGTAATTTAACATAAAAGTTAGAGGATAACTCTTAAATTAACTAAATATATATTAAACGTTAAACAGAACATTAGTTTTATTTCCAAAAAAGCATTGAGAGGCAAAAATGTTATTCTATTATTATTATTGATATTTTATTTATCATTTATTTCATTTTAATCTCACTGAATATTAATAAATCATATTTAATATACAGACATTAGGTTTTTAGACTAAGACTACCTACTACGCAAATTTCAACATCCCTTTAAGAAGGCAAATATTTTGATCCCTTTAAGAACACCTTTAAGAAGGCAAATATTTTGATCCCTTTAAGAACACCTTTAAGAAGGCAAATATTTGAGGGCTTAATAGGCTAATTAATTTCATATTTATTTGCCGCTTTGATTCAAACTATATTTTAAGATGGAATTTTCAACTAGAGGTTCCTACTTGCTATGGAGTTTAATGTAACTTAGTCATATTTATATTTATCTGCTTTCCAAAATGATCCTCCTATTCGCGTCTCAGCGCCAAGTCATAACGGTGGACTATCCAGCTGAAATATGCAAGAAGTCGTAAATAACTAGAGCGGTGAAACTCACGATCGACCACATACCTCTCTCTCTCTCTCTCTCCATCTGCTTTCCGAAATTGCATCTCATCCAGAAAGTCTCCGAAACATTCGAATTCTCAAGATTGAGTGACTCCCGGTAGGTGCGTTTATACGCCAAACATATCGCAGTCGCAGATTTCAGGAGGGGTATCTGAAATGCTAGAGATACAATTTCGGAGATGAACCACCGTCCCAAAGCACAGATGCGAAATTCTCAGCAAGTATACTGATATTTAGACGCAGTTTTATTACGAAATGCCGCTCAATGAATCAAACATTCAGATGGAAGGTAATTTTACTGGATTAGATAGCTATTTCAGTATTTTCTGCACGCTGATCATTTTATATACCTTCTACTCGCTACGACGAGGAATGTCAAATATTAATTTTAACATTAATGTGATGGCACAACTTGTTGCTAACATAAATGGCAATCGCATCATATCAAGATATCAACATTCATATCATAAAATATAATTTATGGAAGAATTTCGGTTAGTATTTTTTATTGGCATTATCCCCCCCCCAAAAGAAAAGAAGAAGCAAGTCCAAAATCATCATTTTTGTCCCATGTTCGTGTTAAAGGTTGATTAATGCATACATTAAAATTTTAGCCATATTAAAGAGGCTTAAGTGAACCCAATAAGCAAACTTATCGCTTTCTGAAATTATATCGGCACTTAACACAGAAAATCATCAGCTGATCTGAATACAATAAAATAAAAATTTCAAGATTTCAATTCGTATTTTTGCGCTTTTCTCATCTTTTCATATTTTTACGCTCTCTCTTCTTTTCTGTATATAATTAGATCCCGTCTTTTGAACTTGTATTACAACTACTAATTCTTATTTTCTGTTTCAATAGAAAATTAATCTTACTGCAATACAGATTTTCGTAATTACCTAAATATAGAAACATTTCTTTCCTTAAACACTTTTCTGAAAACGATTTCATCTTACTTGTACAAAGACACTTTTAGAAAATACAGTAAAATAATTTATTATTTATTCCGTAATTTTTGCTTTAGAAAATTATTAAGGTTACTTAAGGTTTACTTAAAGTACAGCAATAAAACTAGCTATTTATTTTTCTTGTAGAATAGCTTCATCATACGGACTGTACATAAGAGTTGAACTTATATGCTAAAACCTCGCTCTTTCATAATAGGCTTTGAAACATGCAATATCAAAATGTAATAAGTAAATTATAGCACTTCCCTGTGCATGCTGTAATGCTTGTTTCATAACTAAAGCAAACTCCATTGGAACACAGCAAACTTTATTTAATAGATCAATTTCATAGCTGCAACATAGAATTCAAAGAAAAGATAACATCAAAAATTAACAGCCAAAACGTATTCTATCTTTTTTTAAATTAAAAATCATTTTCTTACTTCGCGCGAGAACCGCACGCAGCTCTCGAGTTGGCGTTTCAAACGTTGCCATTTATTAACATATATATTTCAAATTCAACTATTTCAAAAGCACAAGATTATTATTGCAACAATATCTAAAGCTGTTACAATGCTTTAGCAATATAACCGACAGTACATCTAACTAGTAACGAGAAGATTCATGATTTGAATACCAACAATGGTGCATGTATTTTTTCACATTTTTTGGGTCATCGTATTTGATGGGATCTAAAGTACCGCCAGCAACTAAATGTGGTAGATGATAATTCGTTACCACTTAGACTTAAGTGGATGAATCTCCTCCTTCTCCAGCTGTTCTTTAAATAGAGGAGAATGTAAGGAATTATCGAAATACTTCGTACGTATTCCTGTTATGTAAATAATAGCTCATCTAGCTAGCAACTGGAAAATCTTTGATTCAAATCCAGGCTTGGGCATAATTAATTCTCTCATTTTATGGTCCTAAAAATATATAAATATCTCTACAAATTTGCATTTATGGCTTTTTTACACTGCAGTGATTATATTAAATACCGTTTAATATATTCTGTATGTATGTATATATATAAAACACTTTGAATTATTTAGTAGTTATTATTGCTTAATTGTTTGGAAAACTATAATTGATTGCTTTATAAAAATCCCAAAGAGGTCGGTTAGAAAAATGAGACGTTAATGGTTAATTTTTTGGAAACTAGAGAGTGTGTCATAGAAAGTTCGTATATCTTGTCTGTGAACTGTCCTAATGATGATTTGAAACAAAACGAAAATTTGCGTGTTTTAAACTATTATATTCTCTTTATTGTTGCTAAACATTAGCCAAAAATTTCCAAATGTTAATCTTCCCTCGTTATATATATATATTTATATTTTTTCGGACTGAACTTCAGTTGAGGTAATCATTTTTTCGGTATATGACAATATATATATATATATATTTTATGGCATCATATTTAAAAAGCTACCCCTAAGAAACGAGATGAAGAACAATTTCGGTTAAGTCCCATATTTGTAGGATGGATTATCATAAGATATCGGTGAATTTCGTAACAATGCATCTGGAAACACGTATGTAAGAACATTTCTTACATTACTTCGGACTTAAATATTTTTTCTAGTGGTTAAGTGGAATGTCATATCGATTTCCCTCACTTGACACTGCAACTTTCTCTGGGACTTATTTCAAGAATGAAATCCAAACCTATGGTGTTTCAAAAACCTGAGGTTTGTGGTGTTCATCGAGAAATTCAACAGCATTCTAACAGAAATGTGTGCAGTGTTTCCAAGCAGACTAGATCTTGGGGGTGGGGGAAAGGTAAATCATTAAGTTGAAACATACAAATCTGCTTTTAACATTTTTAATATATAATTTTTGGTTCTTCAGTGATTTTTTTTCGATTCATATAGCTTTAAACGTGTTACAACTATTCTTTCTCTACTTTATGTATGTGCCCAGAACTAAACAACACTGATTTTATAAGCAGTATTATGTGCACAAAACTAAACAACACTGGTTTTATTGTCAGTATTACTAAAAGACTAATTTTTTTTCTCTATGCATTTCTAAACTTCCTTTTTATTACAGTTATCCGATTTACATATTAAACAGTGGCATGTGGTATATTACTAATATATGTGATTATTTCAAGATTTTTAAAACTTAGTTGAAGATAACATAAGTGTCAGATATAGTTACTTTTTTCTCAGATGTAATTAATAATCCTCGAAAATTTTTTGCTTATCTCTCAGTAAATAATAATTAAAACATCTTTCGTAATTTACTAAATTAGTGTTTAAGCCATCTTCTTGGGAAGGTAAAAAGTGGCGAATTTACTTTTACTTTCTAAAATATTTTTTTATGTTATCTGAATTTTAACTGCAAATCATTTGAGATAATACATTGTAATTTACACTTTTTATTCCGAAATACCTGCAATTTTGCTTAAAGTTAGCTTGACTCCCCCTTCATTTATTTTACTAGTTTCTTTCAATTGTGCACAAGGACCTGACCACAAAAAAACCACTGCATATTTTTTTCTGTATTTTTGCCTGTCTTTTATACTAAAGTTCAACATTCCACAGTTCCTTTTGTTTGTGCAGTCAGGGCGAGAGATATCTCTCTTACATAGGTTATCAGCTTCGCCTTCTCTTTCACAGGCCCAGTAAATGACATTGGCATGCATGGGGTATGAGAAATGGAACCCTTATATTTACGGTCGGCTTCGGATTTGAAGAGGATGAGGTATGCAGGAGGAGCAGCTGTGAATGCTAAAATATATCCTCGATAAATTTCTAAGCTTTCAGAGCTCGCAATAAGCGAGGAAGTTATTCCTAAATCCTGACTTTCCTCTAAAGGAATATATAGTATTCTTATAACTACTCACACTCGTTATCGTAAATTTCATAAGTACATCAAGTATTTCTACTGACATATTGAAACTATTTTAATGGCAATCGTATGTTTTTACTAAATTTCTACATGCATTTTCTATAGCAATAAAGGAAGTCAAATAAAACATCTTTATATTATATTATATTTTATGTGCTAATTATTTTATGTTCCAAAAAAGAACATCAGAATTTGCTTTTCATATTTACTCGTTTATAAAATTAAACTAACTAGTAATAGCGCTTATTTCTCATAACGTTGCATATTATAAACAACCAGTGATCGAGAGATAAACTTTTGAACAATGTATATGGCCTCATGTTAATTATTATTTTAGTTCTCCTATATTTTATAAAAACTTTCGTTGACTACCACCAAAATAAAAATCTGATGTGTACACCACATGACTTCCTTGCATGGAATATTAAATTGTATGCATTTTTTCTTGCTCTTCATTTGAACTTATTGTATTGAATTAAATCTACTTCGTCGATAGCGGACGAATCACAATAGAATAAATGAACTCTTGAAAATTCACTACATTTGTCTACCACCGCGACATTCTTGCGCTAATTTCACTTAACAGCGTTACATCTCATTCATTTTATAACTCAGAATGCACAAAAGGTTATATTATCTGAACAGTTATCTAATCGTTGCCACATGTTCTATTTAAATACTATAATAAATCTAAAACGATGTAATAAAGAAATTAAACAAACAAAAAAAGGAAACAGTTTTTCAGAGACGATTCAGTATTTCTAATTCAATTAATTCAGTTCTCACCTCGCGACAAGGAAAAAATACATAAAATCTTAAAATATCTATATTAACAATTACGAAGCAAATCTTAAACACTTACTTATTTTCTCGAATAAATTACAGAATGGATTAAGCATAATTTAATTCGCAATAACAAAAGAAGGTGTCAACTTTGTTATTGCGAAGCTTAGTTTCTCTAGATTAGCAACAAATCCACTATTCTGCTAAATTTCGTATGTAAGCAAATATGGCTGCTTTATACTAAAATAATTAGGCTTAGCTGCACTTAAACAACTTTTAAACAATCAAAAAGATC
>KK118712.1:13111-35293 GCA_000611955.2 Stegodyphus mimosarum | reverse complement strand
AAAAGAAAACTCTCCATATTACATCTCCAAACAATGGAAATTCAATTTAAAAACATTTTTGAAAAAGTATTTTTCAGAATTTAAAACAATTTATAGAATTTTATGCTTTTTTAAATTCTGAAAAATATTTTTTCAATAATGTTTTTAAATTGAATTTCCGTTGCTTGGAGATGTAATATGGAGAGTTTTCTTTTTCTAATTTACAGTTAATTATTGCTTTATTACTTTGCAGCTTTAGTGCAAGTTTTGGACTTATTAATTTACTTTTAATTATATATATATGTATATATTTATACACCTTTGGTGCGGCCGACTGCAACCAAACCGGAAGGTGCACATCTGCATTTTATAGCAGTCCTATATACAAAATTTCAATGTTCTGAGGCTACACGTTTTTGAGTTATGCGAGATACATACGTACGTACGTAGCTACACACAGACGCTCCGAAAAAATCTCTTCAGCATCCATTTTAAATCAGTTTTATAATTTTTTGGGGGAAAACGAGTCTTTTATTCTCTCCTTACGTACAACTTTCATGCAAAAACATAGTTAAATTGTATTCGATAGCTGTCAAAATAGATATTTTCGTTGAAATATGATACCCGAAATTTTTCGCTATTACGATACTTCCTTTTCACTTGGTACAAGGAAGTAAAAATTTGTTAACGAGTATATAAGAACAAAATTTTGAAGTCAGACAGTGAGCCTTTAGCAACAATACTGATCTTCTTCATATTTCCGCCAAGCATTAGAAATATTAAATGGACTTTAGCAATTAGCCTTTTGCAAATCGTGTTTGTTGCTTACGTATTTATTGCCTACGTCAAAGCTTGATATGATTTTGCCTTGTGAATTTCAAGTATCATATACTTAAATTTTACTTTAAGATATTCTGTTAGCTTTAATCCCGCAGCCAGCCGAGATTGATTTTGTTAACAGAGATGTGCATTTGTGAAGCTCAAAGTTTCAATAAAAGGTTTGTTTAAACTTTCTTCTTAGTTAAGTTGCTTTAGGAAATCTAGAGGCTAGCTTTAACAGAGGTAAATAGTGACAAGATCTTTACGCAGTAGTTTTGAAAATTTTTTATGAGTTTTCCCTAAATATGATGTTTTTTACGGGGCTTGCTATGTAGGCTCAGTCATTGCCTCATCGAACCGAGTAGTGAGAGGTTGTGTACATGTACTCCTTCTTATCTATTTAATGGTAAAAAAACTAATTCGTAAACTTTAGTTTAAATTAACTCATCCTTTTTAAATGATTTTTGCCTATTCCTGTCTTTGTATTAATGTTTTAAATTCTGCTTTAATTTTGTTTACTAATCGCTGATCTTACTTGTAACATATTAAAACTTGCCTGAATATTTTGGAAAAGACAGAAAGATAAAGGAAAGGGAAAGGTTAAAGAAAAAATTCAAAAAGGAACTAGAGAAGTAGAAGGGGTGAAGAAGAGGATTTGAACTCTGATAAAGATTTTGAAACAGAAGAGTAGCTTTACTTAACTCACAAAGATGCTTGCAGTAAGTTTTATGAAGAAAAATGGATGCAATGTTTAATTTGCATCAGAAAACACAGTGCTTCCAACATTCTCGTGCAAGATCTTGAAAAGGAAATTTTATTAGTCCAAAGGGGCAATTTGTCCAGAAAGACTATTAATTTCGTTTTGGCATTTTGTGTTGATTCATTAAAAGCGTTGTTACTTCCAAATATTATCGCCCTGTATTATATTTAAAGAAATTAAATAATGAAGAATCTGCATGAATGTATGCATGTTTCTCGTATTGTGATAAAAAAACGGTACCTAGAACCATCAAATTTTGGATGTTGAACGCTTTCACCCGAATATGGGCATCTGGAAGCCCTAATGTGGAATTTGAAATTTGTTTTATTATCGATTTCATATCTTGTAACACTTCATCAAATTTTTAATTAACAAACTAAATGATTGTAAAGCGAGCAATGGCAACACTATACGGGAAAAAACTTTATCTCCAGTATACGAGACTCTGTATCAAAACTTTTAAAGAAATGCTCATTTTAAAATTATTTTGTTATATTGCTCTCGAACTGAATTTTATGGTTTAAGTGCCAGAACATGATATTTAATAAATAAAGGTAACCCACAAAATGTTGAAAACGCCTCTTTGGACGTAATTTAAAATCTGAAACCTTTCAGATTTTTTCCTCGTTTAGTGTTTTTTGTATTGATTTGTGTATTTTTGTATTGAAGATCAAATGAATCGAATTTTTACATACCATATTTTGATCCAAATTCATCTTGAACTTTTCGAACAAACTATGCCAGGAGATAAACTTTGGTGCTGTGTTAATGATCCTGAGACCTGTGTTTATGATCTTGAGATCCTGAGACCTGAGGAGAAATGGCAATCATTTGTTTGAAATGGAATTTTTCATTATAGCCACAGAAATTTCGGTTTCAGAAATCTCATATAAAGGCCATGCTGGTAACCTTTTCTTATTGGTACAAAATAATTCATAAGAAATTTTTTTCCAAAGGACAGACTGCTAACTCTATATTTCATGGAGACATAATTAACAGATTTTTGAAAGAATTCAGTGTGATAGCCCTGAAAACGCTCAATCAAATAACTGGTTTCTACTATACGTCAATGTTCCATTACATATTTCCACTCTCGTCAAATATTTTTAGCAAAGAAAAGTGTCATAGCTATCAAGCCCCAACTTATTATTGGCACTGCTAACTACTTTCTCTTCCCTGAAGTGAAATCTTATTTTAAATGGCAATGAAAAAAATTCAGAAATTAGAAACCACACTTATACAGAGTCCCAAAATTATTTCTGTGAATATCACGGAAAATGTGCACACATGCAAGGGTTTTGCATTAAAAGCTAAAAATTAAGAATATTGGTTTTTCCACTTTCGATGTTGTGCAAATTTTTTTCTAAAACTTTAGAGACGCTGTGAGATCTTTCTGTTTGCTTTAACTTAGAAACTGCTTTGGTCTTTAAAACATCTGTGGTTATTTATCAGTTACCTTTTTCTCAAACGATATCAAAATATAACTTCAGATTAATCAATTCTTGCATAAACTAAATACAATCATCATGAATATTTTTATTTCCCTTCGCTGAACTATTACGACAATTATTTCAAAATTTAATATTAGTTTACTTAAGTGTATTCATGTCTTAATATCTTCAAAAAAATTAATCAAAAACCATGTGAGTAGCTCTGCAAGGAAAATCATCGATTTCTATCATTTTCTTAGTTTATTATACAGGTAAAAACAAAAATATAGAAGCAGATAAAAATATCATTGGGGCAGTTTTTCATTTTGTCGTGTCCATAATGTAAACCGTGGGCCGTCCAACTGGGATAGTGGTTAGTGCCTCTGACTGCCGTAACAAAGGGCGCAGGTTAGCACCCCGGAGAAGGAATGGATGTTTGTAAATGTAGAGTGTCTGTGCGGCATGAGAACAATCTAAATATGCGGCGAGCCGAAAGTCTTCTCGAGAGGTAGGTCGTGGGAGAAAGGGATAGGGGGCCCTCGGACCTGCCCTCCAGGATGCTCTCCATCAAAATTAGGGCCGGAACTGGGCAAAGTGGTATTGTCACCTGTTTGGTGCTCAAGGTTCTTGCTAACGACAGGCGCAATCTTGCAGATCTTGCCACGATGAATGTCGTGGTCTCATTCTGATTTTATTCTCAGACAAGTGAGATAGGACACAATAACAATAACATTTAATTGCGTGCAACTCAACACCACGAGGGACATTAGCAAGTTCGCAAAGTTGTGACTTGCACAACTTTTGATGTTTAGCATTACAAAAATAGAGTTTTTTAACAAAGTAACTTTTATATCTGCCATTCTAGGGGCAAACATTAAAAGTTATTCCATTTAATTTCTTTCCTCATTTCACAGTCTGCTGGCTGCAAAAATTATTAAGAAAACTGACAAAAGATTCTGTACCGATAATTTAGATAAGGTACGTAATGTATGATGTAAGAAATGTCTTTTTATTAATTAGAAATGTGTTGCGAATGTTCATAAACATTATTCCATTAGATTAATAACATATCAAACTTATTCATATTATCGTAATTTTGTATATTATTAAAATTTCACAAAGATTTTAATGACTTAGAAATGCGTTTTTGCACTTTAAATCTCTCAATCAGTTAGTTAGGTATTGATTAATATTAATTGACAAATATTTTTTTCCAATGGCGAACACTTGCCTATAACGGCACTGGTCACTCCTACTGCCAGAAGTGTTAGCCATTGCATTGTGCAGGCATCTAATAGGCAGCCACCTCTACCTCCTATGAAGGGACAGACAATTTTACATCCATGCTTTTTCTGGAATTCCCACTCGGGCCCTTCGGAATCGCAGTCAGGCTCCCCTTACCACTATACCGTCTGGGCGGCACAATATGAAAAATATGTAAGACATCTTATGTATTATCGAATGGCAACATTCTGAAAACTGAGTATCGTGCATGAAAGATAAATTAAAGATTTTTAATTTCGTTTCTTTCGTTTTTTTTTCTTTTCTTCCGCTGGAAATGTTTTGTCGATGACCTCGATCTAAATCTCTTGTTTTCTTGTGCGATTTTGAGGCCAAATACCGTATTCCTGCAGTCGTTTTACTATAGTTCCTTCCCATTACAAGCAAATCCCACAGGCGCATAGTTTAAAATTGAGTTCAAGATAGAAGCAACATACTTTAGCTATACATAAATTTTAGGATTTGGAGTACAAGAAAAGGAAACCATACGGAAATGGTGACTTTTTTAAAATTGAATTGTTAAATCCGTGGTTGTCATATTTTGGCGAATTTTCCTACATGGTTGCGTTATTACGCATGTATTGATGTATTAGTAAGAGTAATTATTATAATTGGTTTCTTATTTTCAAGTGACTAAACGAGCAATAAATTTAACGTATTAGATAAATTGCCGTAGAAATCTGAGAATTAAATATATTATAAATATTTACACTATTATTAATTAACAATAGACGTTTTATGCTATGTATCAACTAGTCAAAGTTGAGGAATTAATGTCTTTTTCTCTCTCCAGCTCTTGCACTATTGCCTGCAAATTTGAAAGAAATGCAAATTTTTTTCGCTGAATAATCAATACACGTTAGATTTTTTTCTTTTCCATGTTGAATCTCCAAAACCAAAATATCGAACTTAGTGTGCATCAAATTTATTACTACTTTTGCTACTGCTACTTAACTCAGAACTAGCGGTACAGTTATCAATTCCCTTACCTAAATATGGATGTTAGATGTTTGGATAGTGATCTCTACATTAAATTTCATGTCTGGGACAGAATTAGTTACATTATTTTCAGGCAATTCAATGCACTGTGTCACTTGCCTCCGGGCGGCGTTTCGAGATAAATTACAACTCGTATCTAAATTCTGTATTCTGCTGACCACAGTGATACAGGAAGTGAAGCGGATACTGTTAACACTCTAACTAAACATTAGGGAAGTGATCTATGAATAACATGCATGATCCTCTTAGAATTCGTCACTATAGATGCAAATACTGTCATTCTATGATTAATCCATAAACGTATAAAATGTAACATTAAACCATGATAAAACCTTTCTTCAAACACTTTTTTTAATGCATCGCGGCCGTGTATTTTTAAACGATATTGCCCAGAAAAGAAGAAAACTGTATTTCATGCTCTACAAAATTTAGGCAAGAAATGCTTGTGTTTAACTGAGTCATTATACTTTACGTATATGAAATACACAAATATTTCGAGCTTAGTCTCGAAAGCTTCTAGAAAATTCTTTGCGAGTTATATTTTATGAGCAAATAAAGACAATTAGAATTATGAGACATTTTCCCTACGCTTATTCTATGTTTCCTGCGCTTCTTCTTGTTCATTCAAAAATTCACTTAGAAAAGGTCAGCTCTAAATAAGGAACTGATTTCAATGAGCTTAATACTTAATTGTTTACAATATCTTTGGAATGAGTTTTAATTTAAAAGGAAACCTTTCTCATCACAAAATGTTTCTCCTTGTCACATGTAGTATAAGAGAAAAGTACCGAATTTTGCCTTACGATAGCCTTGTAAAGAACTTTTTAAAGAAAACTATTTACGTTATCTATGCGCAAAACTACGAACATTTCATAGAGCCAGGTTATTTAATCGCAGACAAATAGCATTATAGTTCTGCCGTCATATTCACTTAACCATCCATACCTTTCTTTCGGCGTACGAATCTTAAGTAACGGGTTGACCGAATAAATGTTTCTTAGCTTTGCTTCAATAAGTAGGAAAGAAATTTTCTTAATTCATCCATGAAGTAGTCCCTCCCTTTTGCCAGGTAGCTTTCATATACTAACCTTAAGCGATTAAGCAATAAACATTTAAGTCACATGATAAAATCCTTAGCAGTTATAATGGGCTAAGAACATTTCCCTTTAGTTTATGTAAGTTAGTGTTCAGTATATTTACTTAACAATTGGAAAATTTCGTGTTCGCTTTCCTTTGAAAATTACAACTAATGTTTGAAGATTTTTTTTAAATTATAGTGCCTCTACAGTGGCACCCGAACTAAAATACGATCAACGACAATTTTTTACCAGTTTTAGTTGACAATCTAGGTCTCATCTCCTTAAATTCATTTGCCATTTGAGTAGAAAAAAATTAAGCACTTGAAATCGTCCTTCGTGGTAGTGTAGTGGTCAGCATATACAGATGACATCTGGAAGGTTTCAGATTCGAATCTTAGAGATGCTCATTGATTGTTCAAGTTCCTGCACCAAAGAAGAAAACCTTAGTGAGTCTATGAATTAACAAATATTCCTTTCGTATCATTATCCTTCTGTTTCAATTTACATACTTTGAAGTAGATAGCACTTAACAGGAAATGCTGTTCGTTCTGAGAAATGTTATTTAATCGCACATTATATAGCAGTCCCGTTTAAGGTCTCCAAGTCATCTGGAATTACGTAAATAACATAAGAACGAAATCTTAGAAGCAGAAATTTAGCGCATAATAATCAGACAGAGCTCCAAACGTACGCTTTAAATATTCAATAAACGAAAGGCAGTTAGTTATCTTCTAAAATTTTCAGAAACATTCTAAACGTACAGCTTGTAAAGTCTGCGAAACATGAATTAAATTAATTCAATTGCGAGAAACATGAATTAAATATATATATCTGAATTTCTGAACAGTAATTACAATTTCAAATAATTTAAGCATGATTCTGTAGCATGCTACACTCTTTTTAATACTCTGTTACACTTGTTACACTCTTTTTAATGCAAATCTGTGTTTTTATCACTATAATAAGCAGTACATTCAGGAGCCGTTCTTAATTGCATTCTTAATTACTATTCTTAATTGCATTAATGCATAAAATTCAGCTAATGATTTCTTTGTAATGTAATAATGTAATCAAATATTTTTACATTCATAACTGAAGAAATGCATTAATATAGAGTTCAAAAACATCTGTTTTATATTTTATTCAAATTTGGAGGCTTAATTTACTTAAATGAAATACATATGCATCGCCTACTGATCTACATAAAATTCCTTTCCGAAAATTAAATTGATTATTTTTATAGGAGCATTGCAAGTCACATTAAAGCAAAAAACATTCAAGGGCTTCAGATAAGCTGTAGATTTTCTATAATATTTTGAATGCTAACACTTGCTAAACCTAGTATGTTCCTGCTATATATTCAGCTAGTAGTGATTACGTAGCAATAAAAAGAAAAATAGCAAAGACATTGTGTCATCATAAATGAAGATTAGGCTTATGTCTTTGAATGAACAATTACTCTAAGTTGGATATTTATCTTTTTCACTTTTAGAATTTTATGAATGTAACTTTATCACGCAACAAACGCAGGATGCTCTGTTTTTTACCGAAATTTAAATATATCCAATATGGATGCAAGAATATATATTATAGCTTTAAATAATTTCTATTTCGATAATGCATATTTCATTTTAAATCAAGTATTTTATTATACAATATTTCGCAGCCTTGATATATATACTAAATACAACTTTTGTTCTCAATTGAGCTAGGGAATTTATTAAAATCCATGTAAATTCTAGATTTTATTTTGCTATACAAAACCATCTACTCAGACGGAAGCTTGAACTAAAATTAGGGCTAAAGTAGTAACTAAAAGGGACGACATTTTGCTCCAAATTGTGGGAAACTAATTCATCCCTTTACTAAAGATTTATTCTGAAATTATAACAGCTTGAGATTATATCAGACATTAAGAGCCAGATAAACATATATGTCCGAAAATATCTGTACATCATTGGAGGGAAATATATAAGTTTACCTACCTAAAATTTCATGAATATTTTCGAAATCATATTTTGGGGAATCTTTCTTTATTTTGCTTTTCTTATGATCGTTAGTAGAGAAGCTAATTAACCATATCGTTAATGCATAACCAGTAGCCATTAATGCATAATATATTTCAAGTCTTGATAGGGCACACGTTCTAACTGTTTCTGAAAGAAGGCAAAGAGTTTAGGCGCAATGGCTAGATGTAGTGCCCGCGAAATATCACACAGAATAAATTTTTAATGCGCAATGGTTTGAACAAGTAACTTGCATAAAATATTTTGAGATTTTAAAGATGTCAGATGTCTAAATCCAACACAGTTCCAATTTGCACTACTGTTCATTATGGGGACTGTAGGATCGTAAGCAGAAAACATTTCAAAAATCACAGACCTTTCGAGCTTCAAAAAACTCGGGTTTTTCTGGCTGTATATAATCAAGGTCACATTATAAATTTCCGTTTCTGTCCTGGGCTCAAGAACGAAGCAAAATGCATTTAGCTGATTCGAAAGAGCTTGTAAGACGAAAGTTTAGATGACATCTGTAAAGTTTAGATAACATCTGGAAAATTTGGTTTGCTGCTGGAAAACTAGCAGGACAATGGCTCAAAGTTATAATATATCTGTGCACGTTGCTGAAGGATTAATAAATGTATATTCTGTTTTCAGATTTAACCTTAAAGCCATTTAATATAAGAGTACACCTGAGGAAAATCTTCATCAAGCTATACATGCGTGGATGAATTTTAGAAAAAGGTAATTATTCTAAAGGAATTGTGGAAGGTGATCCAGGGAGAATTTAATGACAATAAAACTATATGACTTTCCACATCTTGTGAAAACTGTACTACATTGTCTAGCCGAAATAAAAAAATAAAGGAACTACTATATGATAGAGATAACCAACTAGTACTCACTGGGCTCATAAGGCCGGCAATTTTCTTCTGCCCTCGTCTAAATTACCAATTTATGCTAACTTCTAACCGTCTTAGAACTATCTTCATAAAGAGGTTACTAAAAATTAAAGAATCATGAAAGAGCCATTTTTTATTATTTTAGATCACGTTCTCAAATATTTGGTAAACACAGCGTTTTGGGTGACTGGCCATTCTAAGATAACATTTCAATTGTCTCTCGAGGATAACGACATTGACCATCGCTGCTATATGCGATTGAAGAGGCATTTGCGTTTTGACTAAATATATCAATTACTGCTTGAACTGCAGTCATTTAAATGCATTCAAGTAAATGTTAACAGTTTATTTAATTTTTTGCAGACTTTGTTTTTGTTTCTATATAGAAACTGTAAAAGTTATCCTGTGATAACGAACTACGTAAAATAAGATCGCTACATAAAAGAACCAAGTCTAAAGGGTTTTACCAAAATAGCACTTGACCTGAAAGAAACAACTTCTATACTTCCTGTGGTGTCAATAACTCCACTGATAACTTACAAAACTATTAAATATTATGTCTTAACTTAAATTTAAAAAGCTAATTTAATCAAGCTTCAAATGCGTTGCGAATTGTTTAATCTGTATGTAGAGATTAATGGTTATTTTAGCTCCTTGACTGTCCACCTAACACTGAAATTGCAGACATATCCCCTATTTAGCTCCGTTTAAAAGCTGTCAGCAATATTATTTAGTTCCTGCTAAAAATGTCAAAGCAAATGTCATTACCAAAGAAGCTCATGGGGAATAAAAAAAATGTACAAACAGATGATTTTAATTAGGATTCAAAACGAAATGTTTCTCCTCATCGCAAAACTCAATTATACCAATGATAAAAATCAATTTTATCAAACCACCCATCTGTATGTGACATGATCCGCTACAGTAAAGATGCTATGTCTTGCAGAAATTTTATTCCAAATGCTCTCAGTAAAAAATGTGATATATTTTGAAATCTGTTTTGCATATCGGACATAATAAATAGGTTGTCCGTAAAGATGAAAAATCGCATCAAAAGGCTTTCACCCGATACGCAAAAATCCATTAAAATGTCTCCTCTTCAAAAGATATTCCTTTCTAAACTATCCTCCTTTTGCTCCCAGAAAATGTAAATAAAATAACATAACTAATATTTGGCATCAAAGAATCTTAACGTCAAAACCCTGTTTTTTATTTACTCTATCAAAATTCGTATTTCAATGCCTTTTCTAGGACGGTATGTGTCGCTTTGATATTGGCAGACTCCAGTTAAGGAGAAAATGAAATTCGCAATCTGCATAATTTTGCTAGACATTTCCATCTTTCCTTTTTTTTGGCTTTTCTTACTAGGGGCAAATATGCTTTAAATGTGATGCCAACATTTAATTAACACGAAGAAAATATCTGATTTTAATAATTAAAACTTCAGATGCTTAATTTGATAAATATACGTTTCTTTCGGGAGAATTCTAGTGAATAGATTTATTTATACGTCTAACGCTTTTGTCCTAAAATGGATCCAATCATTTCTTAGTAGTCCAAAGGGGTTTTGTCCCTGAAGGACTATTTTTTCGTTTTGCGATTTTGAATTGGAAATATTAAAAGTCTGAATCACTTTTCAAACTGTTGCTACCAAATATTGCAGCTCTGTATTATATTTAAAGAAATTAAATAATGAAGAATCTGCATAAATGTATGTATATTTCTCCAAATGTGATAAAACAACGATACCTAGAGCCAACCAATATTGACTAACGTACGTTTTTACCCGAATATGCGCATCTGTGTAACGGAAATTCTAAAGATAGACTCATTTTGAAATTATTTCGCGGTATTGCTCTTGAACTGATATTTATGGTTTAAGTGTGAAGAACATGATATTTAATAAATAAAGGTAACACACAAAATGTTAAGAAAACGCCCCTTTGGACATAATTTAAAATCTGAAACTATTCAGATTTTCTTTTTTTTTCTGTGTAAAAATATTTATTTTAAATTATTCACTTTAATTATTAAAAAATAACTGAATGTTTACTTTAATTTTAAGAAAAGGATTACCTTTCTTTCCCCGAATTTACACTTTTTCCTGTTACATTACCCTGAAATAATAATAATCACACATGATGTCTTCTTGTTGCGTTAATTTATTTCTGCTTTTACAACGGCAGGGCACCTGGCAATTAGTATTCACCAGAAGATTTCCGAACTAAGGCATTTTCCACTACTTCGTGTTTTAGAACATCGGTATTGAACCTCCTAAAGAGGAAGCAATGAAGCAACAATATCTTCAAAATCAAACTCAAATTTAGTATGTCGCATGTCAACTTATATCTGCAAACCATCGGACTGACCCGGCAGGCTTAGTGAAAATCTCACAAGAATTATTCTACACAAAAATCAATTGTAGTTTAAAGTATGAAAGATTCTTTTTTCCCTTGCAGTTATTGTATAAGATTTGTTCATAATTACACTAGATAATTCATTAGCCCTGTTATGAAACTTCCCAATCAGTTCAGTTAACCATTAAGTTATTTTTATAGGATGGCACGAGATAAAACGAATTCAAAACACGAGAAGAACACATAAATTGTAAGAAAGACAAGCGATTATTTATGTGAATGAATATATGTTAATACGTAAGAGAAAATGAAGAAGAAGTATGTATTCGTCACATGTATATGAAAGACAAAAGCATATTTATACGAATGAGTGTAATGTGTATGAAAGAATAGTGGAAAGGAAGTGTGTATTCGACCTATTATGTGTAGATGAAAATAAAAGCCCATGTATGTGAATGAATGTATGTGTTGAGGAGAAGTGTGTATTCGGTCTATTATGTGTAGATGAAAAACAAAGGCCTGCTTCTGTGAATGAATGTATGCATATGAGAGAAGAAGTTTGTGTTTGGCCTGTTATGTGTAGATGTAAACAGAAGCCTATTTATATGGGTTCTTTCGTCTATTACAGGTATAGCTAAAAATGTTGAACGACATGGTCCAGGATCAATCTGTTCCGATGAAAATCATATTCAGTGAGATTTATTGTAAGTAGTCCAATCAGATGTTGGTTTTGAGTTCTGTATATTCTATTTCATTAAGTAAAAAGTTTGCGAACTGTTATGATAAAATTTAGGTTGCCTCACAAATCAAAATAACAACTGGAGAGATTACGGGACTGTGTTGACCAGAGATTCTTCAAACCAGTCCTGTCAGGCGTAAAACTTAGTGCATTGCTTCCCAAAGACGTTATGCCAGTGATAGAACTGATAGCAACATTCGTATAAAGTTTTCATAGAAGAAAGAAATAGTAATACAGAAATGTTACAGCTTCATCATTTGTTATTTCGCACCTCAGCATGCGCTTGAAGTCTTCTGCATAAGAAATCTGATTCTGATGTCAGATACCAAGTCGCTCATTCAACCAACGAATTTCGTTTCTACATCATATCTTACAAATGATACAACCATTTCTTAGTTTGATTAGGTCGAGTTTGATTCAGAAAATTGAGTACAGACTTATTTTAGTTTCTGCGTGCATTTCTTTCAATATCAGATTCTTTTCTTATGCTTGCTTGAAGCTCTACGTAGCTTACTTACTTAGTAATAGTCATGAATCCATAAATTTCTCTACTTGCTATAATAAGGTTATTCTAAGCACTCTTTTTGTTAGTAAGAGTTAATTCCCGTTCGCAAGAGAGTCATATTTAATTCAAGCGTTATAATCGTGATTTGTTTTCAAATTCATTGAAGAAAATTATTCAGGTTATTTACAACGTCTGATTTTTTCATAGGTTTTATTGATGCTCTAATTAACCTAACTAATAATTAAACTGATCTAATTAACCTGACTAATAATTATTGTCAAGAATTCCTAAGCCCAACTTCTTGCTGTAATAAGGTAATTCTGCTCATTCAAGAGAAATTCAAGCACTTTTTGTTATTAAGAATTAATTTAAATTCGCAATAGAATCATATTTAAGTCAAGCGTTATAATCATGATTTATTTTTCAAATGCATTGTATAAAATTTTTCAAGAAGATTATAATTCTACTCCTTTTAGTTCCTTGTTCGAAGCAAAGGAAGTATTGTAATCGCGGAAAAATTTCTAGTAACGTATTTCAACAAAATTATCAATTTCGATTGCTTCCTAATCAATTTGAACTTTTTTGTCTGACATAGATATGTACAGACAGAATAAATGGCTCTTTTTTTCCAAAAAAAATTGAAAAATGGATTTAAAACGGATTCAGATTGGACTTTTTCGTGACGTCTGTACGTACGTATGCACCTCGCGGAACTCAAAAAGGATTAGCCGTAGAACGTTCAACTTTTGCCTATGTCCTTCTTATGTGACGGTTAAAGTTTTTATGCCTTTAGTTAATTTGCATGTAATAGTTGTAGAATTGTCAAGAATTTAAAAGTGTAAGCGGAGCTAGGCCTAATGTAGCAGCTGTTTGTTTAGATCTGAAACTCTTAGTAGTATAGTGAATTCAGTTCTTCACCAACTTCGGTGTCTTTGCTCAGAAGGACCAAACGTTAAGTACAAATCTTGTGCTCAGAAAGTTTTTCTTCCCACCCTTTGGCCGAATTGCGTTTTTTGCCGTAGGAATTCTAATTTTAACTGAAAAAAATATTTTTTTAAAATATTTTAACTATACTTTGTGTTTTAGGTTTTTCTGCATTTTACAATTCTTAATGTAGATCTTTTGAGTTTTTATATATTTTTGCTTTATCGAGAAGTGAGAACTGTATTGATTGAATGTGAAAGATGTCTCTAATGAAATTCGAGGAAATAAGTTTAAAGAAAGTTCAGCAAAAATTGTGCATAGTTTAATAGGCCGTACAAGAAAGTCATGTGGTCATCAGATTTTTTTTATTTCAGATTTTACTTGTGAATAAGTATTAATCACAACATATTCGTATAATTTAACTATGCAGTAAAGTATTACAAGTGTGATAATGTAAATAATTAAATACGCAGGGACGAAATACAATTGTTGTGAAAAGAAAATTTGCGGGTTTTACTAAAAATTTTAAAATTTACTCTCAACATCTCTTGCTGCCGTGACAAACTAAAAAAAACACAATTCTCATAAAATATATTGAGATTCATGAAATCAAGGCAAAGAGACTGGTGTTTGTAAACAAAATAATTAATACCTTAAGCTAGATTAAATTTTCATAAATCCTCAACACAGTAAATTAAGTTTTATCATATCAACTCTTAAGTTCAATGAAATGAAAAATCCTCCCTGGTGTTTTGTTAAACTCAAAATATTAACATTCATGTAAAATGCATTATCTACACTAAATCATTAACATGCTATCTCTCACTAAAACTAACTAATCGGCTCTCCTTCCTGAAAACACATAAATTTCAATACAACCTTAGAGATAGCCACAAACCTTAAAAGTAAAACACAGAACATTTCAAAACGCCAGGGAGAAATAAATCTCACACACTAAGAAGTCAAAACACCTGTTCAGTTAAATTAATAAATCTGATCGTATAGTCATAAATAACATTAAATTTCTCCTACGCCCGCAATAAACTACCCAGGTTCGAAGGGAAGTTTAACCATGTTTTCCGAAAGGATCACATGGGTGACCTACAGTAGACCACAAGATAAAAAACACAAAAAAAAACATATAATAGTAAATCAGTAAAAAAAAAAACATTTATTTAATTTTCCAAAAGATTATCCATTCAGAATAGCTGGCCAGACTATCCCTACAAACATTTACTAAAAATTACTCACAATTCTTCATGCGACAATCTGTACCATGATCAATATTGTATTCAAAATTATTAGTTATGTACCTTACAATAATTTCGTAATTATCGCTGAACCATACTAAGTAGCCTGAAATTTTTTATTCTTCTTTAAATATTTCCAAATCTTATCAAAATCTTAATGAAACAATTTGCAATTTCTATTAATTTTGGAAGGTTACTCAAGCATTTAAACTCACACTACATATACAAATATTTTAAATCAATTTTCGTTAAAGTGAAAGATGAAGATTTTTTCTACTAATCAATTATACAAAATCCTAAATCAGTTAAGGGCAATACGTTTGAGGACACATATAGAATTAAATACAAAATCAAAAAATAATCAACTCACGTTAGAGAAAAATTCCTGTCCAGATTTCGTCTCCCTATTTGTCTACGAAACGCACATAAAAGAAGTTCAAAAATCTTTCTTCATCAATGCCGCACCAAATTGTCAATTTACCTGTTGGAGAAAACTTGAAAACTTCCTGATGGATACAGACCTTCTGCATGCAAGGAGGTCCAACTTAACATGAATGTTCACCGACATTTCGATGATGTTCTCAACAAAGATAAGTGCAAGCCGCAGAAATCTGTAAGTGAAAGCCCACCTATTTCTCAATGATGTTCTCGCTGAAGATAAGTGCAAGTCGCAGTAATCTGCAGGTGAATGATATTTTTCTCCTAATTTTTTTATGAGTAATCTGGAACTAAAGCGTGAGCTTTAAATCACATTGTTCCTCGAGGAAAAAACATCAGTGAGAATAGGACATAGCCGCAGACCTTCAGAAAGAATTCGCGGACGACGATACGATGGGAGCCCGCATCGTTCTCGGGCCAATTCTCCCACGGACAACCCCGAAAAGGGGCCGCCGGGCTCTTTCTCTCCCCTCAAAAAGGACTCGAAAATCTGACAAACTCTTGAAAATCCCTCTCGCCACGGGAGCGACCAAATTTAAAACCTCGCGACGCTCAAAAAGTGCACCGCCTCTAAAATTACTATTGGTTAAAAAAAAATCCATAAAATTAAAACTCACCAATGCTACAAAAACAGTAACCCTCTCTAACCACTAGAAGCAGACCAATAAATACCCAACAAAATTCTACGAAAATCAGTCTTATCTTTTTACAGTGACAAGCCCCTATTTTCCAGTTCAAAACAAAGTAGTAAATCTGTTAACGTTGCGACTCTTCAGACAAATCCTAAATTTTTGTACCCTCATAATTCTATCAAGAATCGGTGCCGCTAAGCGGATCGCCTTTGAACGAGAAAAACACATGTTCGTCCCTGCAAGAAAAGGGGACGAAAAAATGCAGCTGGTCGCCGACCCTTGACTCCAAAATTCTCCTCCCGTGAGAACGCAAAAACAGGCTATCTCTGTACAAGCTTTTCTGATAACTTAAAGACATTTTACCCAAATCAAAAAAATAATTTAGCGACAGTATAGTTTAAAAATTACAACTCAAACATGAACATTAAAATTTTACTATTCACTGTAAATTAATAAAATTAATAAGCACTGTAAAAAAATACTTAAAAATCTACACAACACAAGGTTAGTTCTTGTTTCTTAACAACTAAGTATAATTTTTCATAAATTCCATATAATTTCAACAGTTAAAATTCTTTGAAAAATGTATTTTAAAAACCGAATGAATTTTGGAGAAAAACCCTCTAGATCATGAATATTAATTTCTTTAAATATTTATATTTTTTCAGGTTTTTGTAAAAACAAAATTTGCTTTGAAATTTCTGATGGTCTTTATAATTTATCATTTTTTGTGAGAGCAACCTTTCATCCATTTTCGCAAGTACTTTATCATTTATATCTAATCCTTATCGATTATTTCATACATCTTTTTGAGAGGTAAACAACATATAAAGTTCCACATTCCTTTGCTCAGAACGTAACAAATAAAATATACATGTGGGCGAAGGGTTTCTGATATCAGTCTAGAACTTTTTGAAGTAAATTTTAGAAAAAGAGCATAATAATAAAAATAAATACATATTTACTCTGATTTCACTCAAAGCAAATATTTATAGTTATTTTATTATTTATAGCCTGGATTTTAGTAAATCAAATTTCTTTTGTGTACAGACTAAAATGTGAATTTTAAACTTTAGAGCATATATGGTTTGCTTCAATCCATTCGGGAAATTTGACTTCATTTTGCTATGATGTGATTACATGGATAAACAAACTGAACATCACCATAGACATCAGTTGAAAATGTGTTTCAGCAAAAAGCCTAAGAGCATTATAAGTTGAATTCTTAAAAACAATAAGTGCAATATTCTTGTCTTCTCTCTGACTGATAAGAGGAATATTCTGACAATGCAAATGGATAGTAATCTAATGGGCCGTATGCAAGTGGAAGCCGTCATTTGAAATTTCCTGTAGATTTATTTCTCTGCCTCAGGAGTGACTACGCAGAAAAGCCACCGTCGTCAAACCATGTGAAATTTCCTAACAAAGCATTCTGAAAGCGAGAAAATTCATCTTTCAATTTTTCTTAAATCTCTGTGTTCCATAAATACTTGTTACAAACAATATTCTTGTTTACCACGTAATGTCAAAAGTGATTATTGTTTTCAAAAACGAGCAACTATTATACCTTCACAAAATTCTTTATCGATATCTGCAAAATAACTCAATTTTCGGCTACATATCATTTTTTTTCCTAGACTTGTAAAGCAAAAAAAAAAGACGTCATCTACAGAAATATCAATCCATACTTGCATGTTCAGCCTTTACAAAATATAAATTTCATTCTGATATTCAACAAAACGTAATCAATAATAGCTTTATATTACATCTTAGTTGCAAAATAACTCAATTTTCGGCTACATATCATTTTTTTTCCTAGACTTGTAAAGCAAAAAAAAAGACGTCATCTACAGAAATATCAATCCATACTTGCATGTTCAGCCTTTACAAAATATAAATTTCATTCTGATATTCAACAAAACGTAATCAATAATAGCTTTATATTACATCTTAGTTTGTACACAACCACTTAGACGCACTTTCATTGTCAGAATTTCCCAATCTGCTTAAAGATACATTACAAATGACTATATTAACAATTTATAATATGATAGATGCACTTTTGAGGAAGATCTGATGTTTAATGTCTTCATACTACGGCTGAGTCTTCATGTTACTATTTAAATTTAAAATATTATAACTAACCTTAGGAGAAAAAAGAAGCAAGTAAAGAAAGAAAATATCTTCTGCACAAACAAAAATATTCTCAGAAGATCAAAAGCCATTTATTTGATAATGAGACATATTGCTATTTAAAGTTCATTCTGTGTGAGAACGCTAAAAGTGAAATTCACAATATCCAAGGCTCTGAGTCAAGCTTTGACCTTACGATATTGTTTTTGTGTGTGTGATGATGCATGCATTCAAAACTATACCGTTGCGAGGCTAATTCTGCCTCCGTAGAGCAGGATATAGTAATAAATGCAGTAGACAATTTAAAATATCAAGGAATTCCTACAAACTTCATCTCCAGTTTGGAGCTAATTTTAGTAAATAAGAAGTTATAAAGAAATGAATATATTAATTTTAAATCTCTTAGTTTATTTTACTGACATATATTGCGCAATATTTCTGAAGATAAATTCAAAATTTCGTTCTTGGAAAGTGGGCAAATTATTATTATGCACCTAATAGTTGTGCTGTTGTTGTTGCTGATCCTACCTGGAACTTTTGGACTCGTGGGCTCTCCATGAGTCCAAGAGCCGTTAATATTTCCAGTATGAAGTACATAGTACCATATTTTAGGAACATCATTTATCAGTTACACCAATTACATCAATAATGCAAGTATTTATAGAAATTATTAACTAGATATTTTATAAGCCATTCTGAACTAGATGAATTGAAATTGCATAGGTAAGAGATATTATTAAAAAATACAAAAATAAATGATTACTAGAAAACTACATTTCTGTTAAATCTTTCGATAAGATAAGCATTGCATGGAGTTGCTATGCAAAAAGTAAAGGTAGGGATTATTAAAAAGCTTTTGCATTATTTATTCACTCAGTTATTAAAACGTTGTACATTCAATGTGAGAGGTAACTTAAAGATTTTGTGGAACGTCGAATGGCAACATCTCTGAGTACTGTAATTTGCTTGGCCCTATGGAGAATAAAATTAACATCTTTGTAGAAACCATTAAGGATTTGAAAGAGAGACTTGAAAAGAAACCAAAGAACTTGAAAGTCCAGCTGTGCGTTAGGCGAAATTCGAATCATGTACCTTCCAGATGCCAACTAGACGTACCAGCTATTTGCACCGCTAGAGCATGCAGGGAAGAATGCATTATTTCTTTACACCCCCCACACATACTTAAAGGACTTTGGGGGAAAGAAATAAGGCAACCAAATTTAAGTGGTTACAAATTGCCGGTCATCATATTTTAATTCGGGCGCAACTGTAGACGTATTATGCATTTTGCATCTGAAAACAAGAAACAACATTTGTGCCTGCGTCGGTATTCGGACCGGAGGCTTTCCAGTTGCCAGCGGTATAAGTTCACTGACCGGCATGAGTTTATTGGTACTATAATACCCCATACAGGGGAAACTTCTTTTATTATCTTATGAATCGTGAAATAGCATTACTTCCTGAGTCATGTGAATGATTAATGCCGCGACAGCGTAAAATAACATAATAAATAAAAATGGAAAGACTAAGCTATAAGAGTTCTTAATGTCAATAATGAGGATCAATAGAATTCTAAGCATAACGGATTGGTCACAAAACATATTCCGAGTAAGATTTTTCGACCTACTTTATTAATTAAGTACTGAGCAGAAGACATATTCAGGAGAAATTAAGGACTGCTATCTACAGAGAGTTTTTACACATTTTTAGAGCGATTTCGATGAAGAATTAAAAAGATAAAAGCAAATGTTTTAGGATAAAACTTTCTGGAAACAGCTTCTTATTTGAGGAAAATCATCTGTTGCTTTTAAATTTTATCTTCTTTTAAAACTTCACATGCAAATAAGCTGTAGATTGAAGAATATGTTTTTGCGCTTGCTTTCCGAAAGGAAATATTTCTATTCCATAGTTCAGAAAATTTGTGAAATGAGTGGTATTAAAATCTCTAAGTGCAAAACATACAACATTATTAATCGGAAACGGAAAAACAGTCAGTTCTACTTTTACATGAAAAGAAGCCTCCAAACGAATGCCCCAAAACGGTACGTACTGTGTCTAATATTCCTAAAATTAAATCATTGATAACAAGAGAAAAGCCGCCTACGCAAAAATCAGTTGCAAAGATTTAATTACATTTATATCAACAATAAATAATATAACAAACCAAGATTTACAACTTTAAAAAGCTAAGAACATAATGTTACCAGTTTTGACTAAGTATGTAGCTCAACACAGAACAATTTGTAAAACCCCGTATGAAAACTATTTAGTGGGAGATAAACGGAAACAGATTGTGATCCTTGATCAAGTAAGAGTTTGCCTAAATGACAGCAGCAAAAAAAGCTCTATTCATTTTCAGAAACGAAGAGAAAAAATGTACAAACTAGATTCCATCAATGCGAAGACAGCTGCAGTAATTGGTTTATAATATTCACAGGATTCTCGTATAATGGGGAATTAAAAATACGAAGAGTGTGAAAAAATGTTTCAATTAACTGAGTGCACTATGAAGAGAAAGTTTTACATCTGATATTTACAGACGTAATTCTATTTATTTAACTCAATGACTTTCAAAGAATGAAACTTCGTGATGGCAAAGCAATACGTTATACGTCGAAAGGTACTACTGCATTCCTTGGTAAAATTAAAACTGATATAGATGTTGCATATGCACCTTTTCATGATAATCCTTCGACGTCCCCTGATGTTTCACCTGTGGAATATTGTGCCTTTGGTTTCTTGAAGAGCTCTTTCTAAGCTCAAATCCCTCACAATAACACAGGACACTGGAAAGTAGGAGAACATATCTTCTATCTAGAATATCTAGAATATATAGAATCTATACTTCTAGAAATTTCACGGAAAACCCTTCTAGTGTGAAACTTACGATGCAGACTTATAAGCCAAAAAACGGCTGTCAGTTCGAATAATTAAAATTATACTCTTTACATTTTAAACTTAATTAAATGGCCCTAAATCGTTCTAAAATTGTGTAGACCCACTCTGTAATTGAATGGGGATGACGCAATGAAAATGTATGCTCTTTCTGTTCTCAGTTTTGTCGATAAATTACCTAAAAGACTTCATTAAAGAATGATTGAAATGAAATAAAAATGGCTCACATATCTTATCCTGACACGTAGACTATCGTGTAATCTTATGTTCACAGTCTATTCAAAGAGAGTATATTGCAGAATAAAAATGCTTAAATTAAGAAACCTCTTCATTTCATATAGCACTACGGTAATAAAATTAAGTCAAACTAAAACTAAATGTAAGTAATGCAATCTTGTTTCATATACAAGGTATGTGGTGTTTGCGTTATGGAACAATGTGAAATAGATAAAAGTAATAACTTCAATTCTTGAGATACAGAATATTTCCAGAGGTTTAATTCCATAGTGAATTCTATTAATAGCGCAAAATTAAATCATTAACATGACGATTAGAAATAATAGAAAATAGTATGAGAACCTAATTCATTAAATAGCACAACTGTGAAATATTCAGGACTTGATTATTAGGTTACGGCAGAGCTGACAAGGTATGTTTACCCGAAATGAATCATCGTGGAAAACGTTCTAAGGAAAACTGACTCACGTTCAGAAATATTGAATAAACTGGAAGAATGATATAGTGTAAAAGGTATAAAAGACTTTTTTTCAGAAATTTTGATTTCATTCTAGCGTTTTTCAGGAAAACGTCTTATCTCATGCACTCTGAAAAATGCTGGAATTAACACAGTTTAGTACCTAAAGAAACCTCTGAAAACTACATATTTATCTTGTAACAGCTTTAGATATTGTTGCAATAATAATCTTGTACTTTTGAAATAGTTGAATTTGAAATTTATATGTTAAGAAATGGCAATGTTTGAAACGCCAACTCGAGAGCTGCGTGCGGTTCTCGCACGAAGTAAGATAATGATTTTTAATTTAAAAAGAGTAGAATACGT
>KK118711.1:421747-462106 GCA_000611955.2 Stegodyphus mimosarum | reverse complement strand
CATAAAAGAAAATGATAATAGATTACTTGCAATGCACATAAACAAATGCTAAAAAGCTATAGAATTGACCATGATTGAACATCGATGAGTACAGGAAACATAACAAAGTAAATGGAAAGAGAAAATAAATCATTTAATAAACATTTACAGGTGCAGGACTCTTATTTTTATATAAATTATCATTAATAATACCTATAATTATATTTTATTCAATTATGTGCTATTTTTAATTTAATACTCTTCGCTGTTGCTTTGATAATTAAACAGTAAACACAACGATACTTTACGTTTACATATCCCAATTTCCTACTGCAGATAATCCCTTATCAAGGGAAAAGTATCACGGCTGTCTCCCTACAGGAAGTACGTCATCGAATGACAACCATTGCCTGTATACCACAATAAGCTGTTTCTCCCCTTTTTGGCGCCAAGGCTGTTCTCCGAACCATATCCAATAATTCTTTTAATTATCAGATTCTTTTACCTTTAATTTCAACAATACATATCCTAAAACTGTTCTTTATTACTTCCTTAAGTACGCATCGTCTCAAGGAAACGTGTAGAAATGTATTCCATCAGATTTCGACGAAATCTTACTCTTGCAATCCTTAATGCGCAGCATCGATACGCCATTAGAGAAAATTTTAAAAAAAAATGGTTCTGAAAAGATCCTTTTGTAATTAAAAAGTACAAAATTAATAAGTTATAAATAACACAACCAAAGCACGCTAGAAGCTAACAAGATTTCGGTAGAATTAATCAAACAAACAAATCAAAGCAATCAATGACTGAAAAGAAAAGGAGCATGCGCAGTTTTACTGATTTTGTTTCCACTTCGCTACCGCTACGAGCGCTGCGGTCGTTACGAAGCGCAATATCTCCCATTGAAGTGTCGACGCTTTACTTACATATAGCTTTGGCCGTGAGAGTGTTGACGTTATGTATGTTTGAATAAATTTATTTGATTTGAAGAAGAAATCATCTAATTCGTTACAAATTTACATAAGACATGCGTTTACTGAATTTTAATTTTTAATTGCTACTATAGTAGTAATTAAAAATTATATTGCTTATTTTTGTTTTACTTATTTATTTTTGTTTTACTTATTTATTTTTCTTCCACGTTTCTTATGGCTTTCTATAATGCTTTGGTACTTCTAATTTTAGAAATTAAGCTCTATATAAGGATATTTTGTAATATTTAATAAATATTAAATTCTGTATAAGGCCCTTGGCACATCGTTTTATGCCTGTGTAGACCAGAAGCTTTGAGAGATTGGATATCCATGATCTCTGATGCAAAGTCTATAAAGTATTTTGCTATACAAAGCCTATAAAGTATTTTGCTATACAAAGCCTATAAAGTATTTTGATATAAGTACTATAATTTGCGTATCTCCTTTCTCTCCATGACAGTTAAAGGCGTTTCTGAATATTTCAAATTGAATTTTCTTTCAAAGAACAATAAACTGATACATCACAAATGCAAAACGCTTTAAAAATACATTTGCGTAAAGACAAAGCTCTTCAAGAAATTTTTCCTAGGAAAGGGGAATTGAAACACTTTTCAGTAAATCAAATTTCACCTGGGATGAAGCTCAATAAAAATTTCAATCTTTCCACTGTAATCATTGGATTAATTGTAATGGAATTGTAATGGAAATGGCTATACGAATAACAGCTTAATATCTTATATGCTTATATGCCTTCATGTTATTGACTTCCATGAAACATTATCTGAGCGGATAATTTCTCCGATATAATTAAAAGCTGAAAAATATACATAAATTATAATTGAATGCTGAATAATTTTTTATTTACAATCATGTGAGATAGTGCAAGTATAAATTTAATATACCACTTAACTCATACTAAACACGTTTTTTTAAAAAAATGTTTTAGACATCAACTGCTTGGACGTTTCTACTGAGGACTAATTTCCAGTACATATAAACAGCAAAGGTTATTATTAAGGATGATCCTAACACTCCTATAATAATCCATACATAAGTAGGTACAGAATCCAAGTTGATGGAACTAGTTTTACGATGCCGATTGCCTATTTTCCAACGTGGAATTTTGTTTTTCCACTTTCCACCCTTACTTGGACCATCAAAAGCTTCGGTCTGCGCGTTAGACCATAATTCATCAGGATTTGTCGTAGAACTCTCCTGCTTTCCAGTCAAAGTGAATATCGAATCTTCTGTAAAAGTGCGCAAATGTAAGAATAAGAATTTTTCAAAGCTTTCATTTATAAATTGAAAAAAACAACAGATAAAAGACAATGATTAAACTATAAAACTGTTTGTATTTACTTAATAGAAATATACAATTATGAAACTCATCAGGTTAACTTCTTTCATACTGCTAGTTTAGGTGTGGGGGATTAAATTGAAATAAAAAGGAAAACAAAGACACAAGTCAAATAAGTGATTAATTTAAACTCCATAAAATAATGGAATTATATGTGAATCATTTTACTAAACAAAGCGATAACTCTCTAGTTAATCACCCAATTAAGATGGTTAATTTTCCTTAATATAGTAACTGAACACAGGAGAAACATATTGTGACAAAAAATATCAGGCTTGCAAAAAAAATATTTATAAAAATTGTACTATTTTCTCCGATATCTGACAACATTCTATATTCAGTTTCCTTTTTTTATCGTTTGCAAATAAATTCCTTTTTAACGACTTAAGAAATTTTGCGTTGAATATTTCCCAAACCACGAATATAATTTGCCAAATAATCGCTGTCTAGTAGTTAATGGAGGCCGACAAATTCCAGGTTGCAAATATGAATCAGACATAAGACTTGTGAGATCTACTTGTTTATCTCCTGCTGTGACGGATAAAGTACGTGTAGAAACCAAACAGAAGTAGGGTAAAAAGAACCTTTTTTCCCAAACTGTCTGGTAGTTATTTGTCGGCCTCCATTAACTACTAGACAGCGATTTGGTTAAAACCAAATCGCTGTCTAGTAGTTAATGGAGGCCGACAAATTCCAGGTTGCAAATATGAATCAGACATAAGACTTGTGAGATCTACTTGTTTATCTCCTGCTGTGACGGATAAAGTACGTGTAGAAACCAAACAGAAGTAGGGTAAAAAGAACCTTTTTTCCCAAACCACGAATATAATTTGCCAAATAATCGCTGTCTAGTAGTTAATGGAGGCCGACAAATTCCAGGTTGCAAATATGAATCAGACATAAGACTTGTGAGATCTACTTGTTTATCTCCTGCTGTGACGGATAAAGTACGTGTAGAAACCAAACAGAAGTAGGGTAAAAAGAACCTTTTTTTAACTCTTTAAAATTCACACAGCGTCGAACTGACGCTAACATACTACCTCTCACTAGGCCGGTAACTCAAATAACAAGAACTAAACTAAAAATTCGAAAATATTAACAAGTAGTAGAACTACGCTACAGGGCTCAGAATATCTTGTTTTCTAAAATAGCGTCAATCTCTAGTGGCAGCAAAGTAACAGCTGTTGTGCCACGCTAACCAGCAATAAATGCAGAAACAGAAGCTCGCGCTACAGAGATACAGCGCTTGCCCACACTCTCTAACTTTCCCTTCTTGAATTCGGTGTTTAAACCTTTTCTCCTCAAGGTAGAATTTGCATTACTTCACTCGCGCCACCAAATTTAAATATTCTGGCATTGACAATTAGGGGAAAGAAGGCTTACAGGAAAGAACATAATCTGAAATTTAACTGATTATTAAAATTAAATATAAATCCCTACAGACTTGAATGCTTGTATATATCTTTTCCCCCTTCTCGCGATGTCGGCACCTGGACAAAGTTCTCGTTGATGAAACAGCTAAAAGACCAATGGATTCGGACAGAGGAAGTATCTGGCCATTAGGGTAAAAAACTGAGCAAAAAAACGTACTACATACCTTTCTTCGCAATCAAATTTCTGCTTCGTATACTTTTGTAATATTTTGAAGCGACCTTGTAGAATTTTACTCTTTAACTAAGTTAATTTTTTGACATCTGCTAAGACTGATCAGGCGATTTATCCCCCCCCCCCACTTGCGAAAGTAATTGCAGATTCAAAAGATGCAATCTTTTTAATTAAAGCTTTGAAAGGAAATTTTAACTTACAATTTAAATTTCATTAGCTTGCAAGATTCCAGTTAACATGACATATGATTAAAATTTAACTAACGAGCTAACAAAAAGTGATAGTATAGTACAAAATCAGAGGAAAACACATCCTTTCAGGGCAACATATTATCAAAGTTTTTGATTAGTCTGAGATGTTTAAAAAAGGAACCATTGTTGAAGGAACAAACCAATGACCATGACAGACCATACCCTTTAAGTAAAGGGCAGCATATCAATTATGTCAAAGAAATCAGAGCTTAGCAATCATCATTTAATAATTATGGATAATACTGAACACAATATGATATCACTTGAATTCTATCAAGTAGTTTCTGAAAACTCATTTCGTCTTTTCGAATTGTTTCCAAAGCAGTTGAAATTTTTTTCGTAAACTCGTAAACGTGTTCAGATGCCGTAGGAGACGCTTTCTAAAGGGTAAGTAACAGTTTTTAGTGATGAAATGTGAATCTACGTTTGTAGGGTTTCCCTTATTTTGCATAACAACTTTATTTTAAGTTTGATAGCTTTCCTGAACTCCTCAACTTCCCCTGGTATTTTCTTGCCAGGATGCAAATTTTAAAGTTAAGTGAAGTGAGTATTTAAACGAGTGAATCTCCGAGTTTATTCAGAGAGTGTTTTCGCTAGCAGCGCACGTTTCGTTGCTATGTCGCTGTTACGCTAGTAAGCCTCTTCGGAATTTCGGTTTATCATCACAACTGTTAGGTTTTTGTTGAGTCAACCTATTAGACACTAACTTAATGTGCTAATCCAGTACTATTTTATTTTAGATTTGAATTGATTTATAGTCTACGCTTAAGTTTTACTGCTAAGTGACGGGATTTTTGTAATGCACGAAGATCGTTCCTTTCTGTTTTCATTCTGAATTAATAAAGGGTAATTTTCAACCTTTTTCTGTGCTGGTAATTAATTCAAGTCAAACTGTGAACTAACTATGTTCGAACTCGCCATTCTTGTTAGTTCGAACGTGATTTGGGTGGCTCAGAATGTCGGCTAATTCGAACTATTCGCGAAAATCTCATTAAAAATTGATATTAATAAATTTCGTTAATTCGAACTGTTTTTCTTTAATTTCCGAAGTCTCTAGCAAAAATCCGAATTTCTAATATCTGCCTATGTATGTTTCCAATTGCTTAAAACAACGCTACACTTAATTTCGTCCCGAAAGGTCACGTGCGCTATACGCTTTTATGACACAGTGTCTGGTCTTCTTCCTACGGGACGTTTCGCATCTCCAAAACTCCCAACTCCAAAACAATCACGGATTTTTTTTACAAATGCGCCTTTGTAAATTCATTTCCAAGCATTAACTTCTCCTCTTAATAGAACTTTATAAAATCACAGTTTCTAGCACCGGCGATTATAGGTAGTAGCCTACCTATCAAACTCAATAAAAAGTTATCTGATTTAATTTCTAATCATTCTCTAAATGATGGTCTCAATGCATGCTAAATATAATTTTTTATACAGAGTTTTCAACAACAACAGTAATACATCCACTTTTAAAAGTGAAATGCGCACAGAAAAAAATTGTAAAGACAACTGGACAAATACAGTGGCACCTATGAAGTGGATGGTAGCATGAATTTTAAATTGCATTGTAATCCATTATATATTAAATACAATAGAACGTGTATCAACTATTAATGTCAAATACTAATGCCTGGAAGATGCGTGAAATCTACAAAGTAAAAAAAACAAAAGGTTTTTGTGGCTTTCGACCTCTCATTTGATAAAGTGCTCACAGAGAGAAAAGGAAATGACTAATGGGCTGGGAAAGCGATCGAGGGTTAGTGAAACAACTGAGTTGCACTATTACAGGCACGTTGCGCCCATACAGCAATCATAGTTTTTCCAGTGTCGAAGAGAAATGGAGGCATCGAAGCAACTTGTTCGCGATTGTTAGGTTTGGGTATTTTAATATGGCAAAAGCACTCAAGGCCTATCTGCTGAGAAAAAAGCCTTGCTCTTGTTTGCTATACTCTACAGTGGGCCTTTCAGCTTTCTCATCAATTCATCAAATATACAGATATTTTGGGGAGCATGTCTTGAAAGAACTCATTTCCAGGCATTGGGACCAGAATTTCACACTGTATTTCCGTTTGAGGGATCTGAGCCCTTGTAATGAATCTCGCAGTAGATAACTACAGGTGTTCGATGATGATGCTCCGAAGGCAACGATAGAGAAGAATAACAGCGAACTTGAAGAACGTTTTCAGGTTTTCGAGGAAACAGTCAGACTTCAGTTGCACCGCATAAGGAAGATGTACAAATTAAGAAGGTGTGTACCTTACACATTGTTGGCAGCAAACAAGGAACAACGAACGACAACATGTTTGGATGAATTACGAATGAGGAAGACAGCAACTGCTGTAATGCAACATGCGTTACAACAGAAGGAGCCAAAGTTTGTTAATTGCAAGGGTATGCTATATCTCTAAGACAATGCGAAACCACACGGGGAAAACTTCCAAGAATAACGTCCGCTACCTGACTGGAATATACCGTACTCTCTAAACCTAACTCCCATAAATTACCGCTTATTTCATTTTATGGACAAACCTCCGTGGCAAATCTTATAACAACGGGGCAGACCTGCGCCGCGCATTGACAAGCTACTTTACATCCAAAAGCCCCGATCTGTATTTTCATAGCATTGCACAGTTGCAAGAACTTGGCAAAGGATACTAGATGCTGATGGAGATTACTGCGAAACAACGATGGATACCATACGCTGTATGTCTGTCTGTTTCTGGAGATCATGAAAGGCAAGAACATTTTTAATTACCTTGTATATCTACTGTCTAAAGCAATTAGGTAAACATTTTCCTGATAAAGCAAAAAAAAACTTTGCCATTAAATCATGCGCCAAGTTATGATAAACTTTTCGAAGCGAAAGCTACGTATTCGTGTTCAGTAGTTACCACCGAGTACCAGCACTAACCTACTTTGGCGTATCAGAGGGTGACTCATAATACGTATTAAGAGATTCTCAGAACCGGCTATATTATAATAAAAGTTGTGATGTAACTTTAGTATTGGTAGTCAATAATTTGTATGTTGTAGAGGATGCTGTGAAGTGACGTTGAAAAATCGGTCTATGCTCTTGAAACACGTGTAATGCCGACAGAGTTGTCTAATCAACTCGGTGTTTCTATATATTCATTCTTAGGCATATTTCACTAGACAAAGAGCTAAAATATGACTAAAACAATTAAGATTGATAGAAGTAAACTTCAACTAATTAATTCTTTTAGTCCTGATGGAAAGATATGGAAATATGTAATTGTATGTCTACTTAAAAATATGACATAAGTAAAAAAAATATTATTTTTTTAAATGCTTTTCAGTTTGCAGGCTTCCCAAATGCTTTTTAATCCCCTATCAGTTTATTTTATTTTAACTGACTTCCCGAAACTTAACCGACTTAAAGCCGAAACTTCCAGCAGATGATCCTACACTACATAAATACGACTCCGAGAGCTAGGGCGTTAATACTGAATCAGTTGTGAGGTTTACGGTTCAGAAAGCCCTGGCTGATTGTGATTTAGAATTCACTCTGTGAGTGATTTGGGAAAACTGACGATATTTGTCAAGCACTAAGAAGAAGTTACTTAATAATCCATGTTTTCCTTGAGATACTTTCAACTATTTATTTTGCTACGGGTGTGAATTTTTATACTAACTTGTCAGTTCCTCTTTGCATATTTGGAAGGATCATTTAATGATATATTAACGAAAAATTAATAATAAATAATGCATCGCTAACAGTGACTTTGGGCCGCAGCTAACGAAGCTGTTATTCCAAGAATTTTAAGCCTTAATCTGGCCGTAGTGTGCATATTATTTATTAGATCACCTGCATAAGAGAATTATAATAAATATTCGTCTTATAGATGTGTGTCCTGTAAAATATTACTAATTTCTATTTTGCTAGTTTACGAAAAACGTTAACATATTCTTCAAGGTGTTTAAAAAATGGCCTGAGTTATACTTTCAAATACTATCAAGCAAAATATCGATACTACTATAATACTTTAAGCAAGTAATTAAGCACGATTAATTGAAAAAGCAAGAACAAAAACATATCAGAAAAAAACTGAAACAAATTTAATTTAATCACGAGAATAAAAAACAAAAAAAAACGGACATTGGGCTCGGCCGGGATTTGAACCCGGGACCTCTCACACCCTAAGCGAGAATCATACCCCTAAACCACCGAGCCACGTCAACGAGTTAATTATTTCCAAACTAGTTAAAGTACAACAAAGCCAAGTCTAAGGGAAACAGATGATAAAAATTGGTTTTGCATTGAAATGAGACAAAAGAAAACACATATTTTATTTGTCGAAAACCGATACTGTTAGTTACCGATACATATGATTCAAATTATATTTCAACTATGTTAAACTTTAATAGTTTCGGTCGATCATTTTCTGATTAATTTTCAAAAATTATTATGTTGTGGGCTTTATTCCCAGTTAGTGTAACAGTTTTAATGTTCTGCATATTGAAATATATTCTTCCATTCAAAATATAAGACAAATATTTCCCCCTTTTTAATAGATTAAATATAACATCTACTGATGCCATTTTATGAAACTATGTCTTAAATGTTTAATAAAAGATAAATCTTAACTAGGAGGAATTTCTATTTTAAATACACTGGCATTTGTATCTGCATTTCTTTTTTGAATATAAAATGGTGAAAACAGGATAATTTGCAAATATTAAAAAGTATTTTATTTTTTGAAACAAATTTTTTAAATATATTACACGTATACAAATTTTCAATCCATGTTTACTGTGAAATTTCATCATAACTAGATTTTACTTTACATGCAGACAGGTTTCGTGCTAGGCCTTTTTTCTGCCAGGTGCAATACCATTGGTTCTAAAATTCTACCGTTTGATGTCCCATTCCTATTTCCCAAAACTGCCGCCCAGACGGTATAGTGGTTAGCGGAGCTGACTGCGATAGCAAAGGGCCCGGATATGAATCCTGGAGAAGGCATGTTTGTAACTGTCCGTCTCTTCATAGGAGGCAAAGGTGGCTCTCCTATTAGGAGCCTCCCTAATAAAGTGGCCACCACTTCTGGCCTTAGTAGCCAAAGTTTGAAAAATTCTAAAACTTTTGCCACCTGCCTCAGTCACACTGGTTGTACCGGCTCTACAAGTAGTCGATACCGTGCACAATCAGAGTTAGAAATTTTGCAATACAGTGTTAGAAACTTAATTTAATTATGATACTCATTATGTAAAATATTGTTAGAAACTGCAGATAAAATTACGTTTTTATATGATTATCTTTGGGACCTAAGACCTGCAAGACTTCATATTTTAAGGAGCCTCAAAACTGTCCTGTAATTCCTCATAACGTTGTTTTTCACTCATAAGGAAAGTTAATATTGAGGGCGTCTGAAAGAATATTGTACCTGCTGCCCCGAGTTTCTTAAAAGCATCTCAATTATTTTACACTGTACTGAGCAATGTATTTTTGCAACAGGAAAGATGTTATGCATCATTGAGTAGCAATACTTAACCTGTCTATTTGTGATGCACAAAATTTTATCGAAAACGAAAATTACGAAGGACTAAATAAACATCTAATTTTTTTTGCAGATTTCATAGTTTGAATTATGTAACAAAAGGTAAAATGCGTATATTCTATCTGGTAAATCTGATGAACTTGCTTGTAAAACTTTAGTATTTATTTAGTTATTTTTAAAGGCATCATGCTTCTTTGAACAGAATTGAGAATGAATGGTTTTAGGAAAGGTCAGTGACCGTTACAAACTTGAGAAGTGGTAAAATCACGAATGATATCAATGAGCTAATAATGTATATTCAGCGGATAGCACCGGCTTCCGTTTGAACCTTAAAGAACAGCGTGTCGTGTCAGTATTTCCTTCTACATAAAAACAGTTTTTCTACATACTCTATCATACAGAATTAGCTCAAAAAATATATGTTTTATTATTTGATTTTTTTCTTTCAAAGTCAGGATGTAATTTAGTACTTATTATTGGCGATTTTATGAGACTTTAATCTTCTAATACACTAACCCATAAAACTAGTACTTTCCTTTCAAATCATAACAACAAAAATAAAGTTAAAATTAGAAACACGAATTATCTAAAAAATTATATTAAACAAACTAAATCAATTTCAATAACTACAAATTCTTTAAATAAGACATAGCTTCTCCTAGTAGCATTCATCCTGCAAAAACACTAACTCTGAATTACTGGACATAGTGACTTTTCTTTTCAATGGCGAACATAAATCATCATAGACATTGGCCACTACTAAGGCCGGAAGCGATGGTCACTTTACTATGGAGGCACCTAATAGGTAGGCTATCTTATGAAGGGATAAATAGCTTACATCCATGCCTTCTCCGGGATTCGAACCCGGGACCTTCAGTACGGCAGTTAGAGTCACTAACCATTTTGCCGTCTGGGCAGCGCACAGCGGCATTAAAAGACCTAAACCTCTTAATTTCATCAGAAAAAAATAAAATGAAATTGATTATGAAATATTTCATGAAATCTCAATAAGTTACAAATTCAATAACTGAACACATAAATCCAGCCAAAAATGATTAGTAAGACTTAAAAGATGTATTTCGGGGGACGAGAATAGAATTCATTTTAAAAAGAGATTAGATAAACGTGAAGTTCTAAATAAAGACTAAAAAATGAGTTTAAAAGTGAACTATTTCCTTCCTATGTTGAACTTCTGCAGCCATGTTTTTAAAAGAACAAATTTCAGAGATCCTGTAAAGTTTAGCGACGCTGAATGCTTAAAGCGTGTAAATTATATTATTTCTAGAGCACCGTATCAATCTCCACAGTACCATATCACTTGCATTAATTTTCCTAGTGTAGTTAATGAAAATAATTATGAAGAATTTATAAACAGAATGGCAATTATATAAAATCTAGAAGCTTGGAAAAAATTTTTATTTTTGGATTAAAAACTATTCAAAATTAAAAATGCTGTAGAGGAACAAATATTTTCCAGTTTAAAAAAGCAGCTATAATGTCTTTTCTTTATTTATCAGCACCAATTGAACAAGCATTTTGACCAACGGCTATGTGAAGTGTAAAGAAGAAATCAAATGTAAACTCACTTAATAAATTCATTCTTTCTGGAAACATCACATCTGCAAATTTACCATTTGTGAATACTTAATTCATTCAGCTAAATTCAATAAAAATAAAGACTAAACATTTTTAGTGCCATTCTTGTATGTAAGAACACATATGATATATGAGAGAATATATGTAAATACTATTTATGCTATAGAAAACGTAATTATATTCCTTTAAAAATCATGCTAAAAGTTATGATATATGTTAAGTATAAATTGGACTTCTTTTATGATGATTTACAAATTCAACACTGGGATTCACATTTCATTAAACTGGGTGATTTTTGGCATAGATAGATGATTGAGGTGCAATTATATGTGAAGTTGTTGTAATGTAACAGGAAAATCTAGAGAGACATTGCTTTGCCGAAAATGTAAGAATGCAGGGGCAAGTTTATTTAATATTGAGTAAATGGCTGTCCCGTTAATTTGGAGAGATATCACCAAGTTGGCAACTGTTTTGGCAACTAATTTTTGTTGCCAAATTTGATGACGCCAAGTCACCAAACTTGACGACCAATGACGACCCTATATTCTAATTGTAATGGATATTGTAACTGTGTAACTGTAACCGTATTCGGTCCTCATATTCTTCCAGAAATTTCGAGAAGCAGAAAGTACTAAAAATATCTCAACGGCCGGGTGAAAATTATATAAGACCGGAAACAGCATCTGCTCTCAGTTGTAGCTGTTAGTTCAACGTGAGTTCGGAGTACTGAGATATCTCCGGGTTGGGTTCGCTCTTTAGATGCGCTTTGCATTGCATTGTGTTTAGCGTTCTTAGTAGTTTGAAGTGCAACTATTGATTGTATTCTGAGCTACTGTGAAGAGTAGTGTAGTATTTTTGGAGAAAGTTTCGTATTATTTTTGTTAAATAAATTTTATCAAGCTATTATCAATGCTGCGTTCATTCAATCAATTACGAACTTGTACGCATGTTACAATATGCTAATTTAGCAGTTTTCAAATAATTCCTATAAGCAAGTAAATAGAACACGGCAAACCTACATCAAAATTTCGTACTTATTTTTAGAACTAGTATCTCTTTTTGTGTAACTTTATTACAAAATATCTTTTGCCTTGTTGCCTTCCTGTTCAAAACACTTCGCAATTCTAAAAATCTTCGATTATAGAAGCTTATTTTCTAAATGATTAATTTCACATCGATTTATTTTATTTGCATCTTACTTGGTTCTTACTATTAAGCTTCTAAATATTGTCAAGATGTTTTCGAAATATTTTCAAGGAACATTTTTTTCAAATAACATTGACACAAGAATCCAAATGCTAATTTTTTTAACATTTTCCCGTTGATCTCAATACTCTTTTCATGCTTTTCTATTCACTGCTTTTTAAAAATTTTCTGGATTTCAGCATTTTATTACTATTTCTAAAAGATAAAATTAAATTCGTACTTCATGAAAAAAGTCTAGAAACTCCAAAAGTCATGACGATAATTTAAAAAAACATAAATGGTTTGTTACGAACGAAATATAATAAGCAGAAGTTTCCCATAATACAGTACTCTAAGAATAGTTTCTATATAACATAGCATAAAATGTAGAAGTACCAAAAGCACCAAGCCACCAGAAAGCCACAGCCTAGTGTAGCACAGTGTTCTGAAAACACCATCGATGTGACCTAAAATTTGAATTAATTCAGCAGCGCTACACGGCAAATAGGCTACAAAATTAACTTCACTGAATCTGCTTTTATGAGCTAAAAATATTATGCGAGTTAATGAAATACTTAATAAGCAAATCTTGAAATAATAGTCAAAAAATGATGTTAGATGTTTGCGTACATGGAAACGTGATGTAGTAAAATTACCTCCGTTAGAATATCCAAGACAGTAGTCGCAGATTATTACTAAACAGATAAACATGCTAACAACTCTCACCTCCATAGCTTAAAAGTTAGGCCGCAGATCAGGTATATATCCGTTGTGTTAAGAAAAAGTTGTAGCAAAATTTAGTCACAAACGAAACCGATTTTTATTTTCAATGGTTCGAAAGTCAACGAAGGAGATAAAATTGTGACCATGAGAGATCTATATAACACAGGCAGTTAGCTCACTTGTAGAAATGACTTATCACCTTGCCGTTTTAGAAAGACTTTCTTATCAGCCGAGGAGGAAATGACATATTCTGATATGTCTAAAACTGAAGAGGTATTAAACTTACGATATGATATATTTTTAAAAATTAACTGTTACTGGTCTTCTTTCATTAACGATTACCCATTTTTTATTTATTTTGAAACTGGTGAATTCTTAATTTTGTCGAATTCCATAAATCGATGAAAGAAGAAAAATCTATGATTTATAATTAATTCTATACTGATATTTGATATCAATTTTAAGATATTACGTATCAGTTATACATGGTGATGCTAAAAAAGAGCATTTTGTGAAATATTTTGAGAATCCTTTTTTGAACAAAATAACTGAAAATAACTGATTGTGGAAATTTTAAGAGTTGAGATGCAGAGATTGTATTTCCAACTCGTATCAGCCAAAAACGAGATAACTGAAAAAATAAAAAATAAAAGTATAATTCTCATAAGCAGCCCTTACGCTAGCCAGCAGTACAGTGCCAAAAAAATAATCTTTCACCGAAATGGATTTTGAATTATGACATTTCGCAGTTGGTTCTAAAAAGCTAAATACCATAACAAGGTATCCAGCCTATCATTGCCAATAAGAGGATATTACTCGAAAAATTAAATCTACAAAATACATGACGACGCTAGATCTTATCTCTGGATATTTTCAAATATGTGTGAAACCAAAGGATGGGTAAAAAACCGCATGCGATCGAGAGTTTATATCTTTCTAAAAATGCCGTTTGGCTCATGGGGAGCACCCGCCAAGTTTCAGAGGACAATGGATATGATACTAAGACTTCGGAAAGAATATATAAACATATTCAGGATTTACACGATGTTTTCTTTTCTAAATGAAGCTGGATTGAAAAGGAATACAGCTAAATGAAAATTTGCTGCCAAAGAACTTCGTTATTTCTGCTCTAAGCTATCCAGGGAATCGAGACGGAAGGTTCCAAAATTGTTGCAATAAAAATGACCCTCCACCTAATAGCAAAATGGTTGACCTCATTTTTGGGCTTGTGCTGCTATTAGAAGACTTTTATAAAAGATTCTGCCCACATAACAGAACCACTTCTAAACGTAAACAGAAAGAAAATCAGGTTTACCTGGCTGACTGAAGCAAATATAGCCTTCGAAAGACTGAGAGCAGCTTTAATTTAAGCCCCAATATTTCTGCATTTTAATTTATTTCTTGTGGAAAGAATAAATTTTTGTTAACTTTTTAACGACTTGTGCATTCATTATATAACGAACTCGTACGCACGCAACAATATGATACTACCAGGAAAACAGCAGCTGAACTGTTTCTTGGCAGAAAGTTAATTGCGCCTTCAGATAAACTGTGTTTTGTTCAAAAGATGTCTCCGGAATTTAAGATGGCTGATATCCAGAAATGAGTTGAAGAGGCACTAAGATATTCAATATAGCTAAAGCAAAGCAAAAATTTTATAATGACAAGACAAGGTAGGAAATTGACTTTAAGGTGGGAGATAAAGTTTTGAAACGTAAATTTTCTCTGTCAGTCGGCCCAGGAGCTAACATGTGGAAGTTTTTCAAGTTCGAAGGCCCACTTTTCCTTAAGCGAATAAGGGAAACTGCAGTGCATCTGAGAGGGCTAAATGAGAAGACTTCAAAAGCGAATGTTGTTCAGATAAAGCATTATTATAAGAGCGCTGATGTGCCATTTTCTCGGAGATATTTTGTAAGAATCACTAGTATGACCAACGGAGAGTCGACTGTAAAGATGGCGGAAATTCGCTCAACATCGGGAATGCAAGGTCCGCAAAGAAAAAGAAAGGAGGAAAGCCGGTACAGATGGAGGACAAGCCGTCATAGGGGTAGAATTCCAAGGAAAGCCAAAGAAGGTGTCCAACGGAGAATCCAGGAACATGGATGCGGCGAACGATTTCAGAATACTCCCAGTCCCAAAGGAAGTGCACACGGATATAGGATAAACCCAGAAGAGCGAAACTTCAGTTTATGCGGAAGGAGATTAGGTGTCTCGCCGAAATTTACGACTTAAGCATCTAATAACTTATCTTTCCTGGAACGAGTTCGTGGACAAGTGAATGAAGTACTACTGAAGCAAAAGATAAGCGAAAAGTAGTTTCCTTAAGTATTCAATTTTAGTTAATATCTAAATACAGTAGTTGCTGGTTATGCGGAGTTTTGACTCAAGACATTTTAGATGTTTATGCAGCAAGAAACTTTTAAATATAATTATGCGTTTATCTGAAGGATTTTGAGTTTCAGTACAAGCATGATATTCTGAATTTAGCCCAAAAATCTGTTTTGAGAAACTCTTGGCTTATTTTCAGAACAGATTTAAGTAACTTCTGCATCTTGTGATGTAAAAATACAAACTTAGTAATTTTTGTAACATAAATGAATTGTAAATCTTTCATCAGGTACGTTTGCTTACTGTTTTGTAAACGTAAATGTGTTCTGTTAACGATTTTGTAAAAGTTAAGTTGCTAATATGTGTCTCAGATATTTAAGTACAGACTAGAAACTGATAATAATTTAAAGTAAAACTATCATTACGATTTTAATTAGTTAAAAGTTAGGCTGTCCAGTACCCATTAAAGTTTAGAAAAAATTAAGCTTAAAACATTACAGTCTTGAAATAAAGCGTTCGTTGAGGTCTAGTGTTTCCAAGATTAAGCTGTAGAATTTCCGTTAGGAGGTTGTTTGGAATACACTGTACAATTTCACACACATCCGCATACAGTACAATGCTATAAAGCAGGGTTGAGAAATTAATTGGGGAGAAAGTGCAAGATGTAAAAGCTTTTGATTAAGTTAAAATGGCAAAGTGAAATTTACGAAATTTTAAACGGTGTCAGCCGATAACATCGCGGCAAAAACATCGCGGACGTAAACGTCATGGAGAAAACAACCAAGGCGAAAACGTCGTGGTACAAAACATCGTGGGACAAAATAAAGCAAAGAGAAAACATCGCAGTTCTAAAACATCGTAGAACAAAACATCGTTTTCGAAACTAAAGCGGTTCAAAAACTTCGCAGTTTAAAAACATCGCAGTCGAAAATATCGTGATAAAAAATAAAGTACCTACAAATCATCGCATGACGATAACATCTCAGACATGCGTTTTTCAGGCTTTAATAATTATAAAATATAATGATTGTTTAACAATTGTAAAAACTCGCATAATGATTTTGAGCGCAAGATACAAAGAAGGATAATTTTCACTTTCATATTTTTTATTACTAATAAATATTTGCTGAAAATGTAATGGAAGCTTAAGCATAGAAAATTAACGCAACTTAAAGCACTTAATTTTAAACTGACATAGTTGACTAACAAAGGTCATTAATAAATTATTTTTTATAAAATATTACTGGCTGGTAGGTTTTCATGAAAAGTATAATCTAAAAAAGAATAGAAAAAGAAAGATAAGTAACTGCATTGACTTATCTATAAAAAATTGCTAAATTAATTATAATATTATTTTTTTCACTTTTGTTAATCTAATACTCTTATAGTGAAAATTACTTCTTGTTTTGTTTAGATTTCTTGTTTTTTTGATAATTTATTAGTTAATAAAAAAAAGTAAAAATTATTCTTCTTTCCACCTTGCTCTCATAAATCATTATGCGAATATCCATTAACAGCTATTAAAGCCTGTAAAACGCATGTCTGCGATGTTATCGTCATGCGATTATTTGTAGGTACTGTATTTTTTACCACGATATTTTCCACGACGATACTTTTAAACTGAGAAGTTTTTTAATCGCTTTATTATCGGCAACATAGTTTGCACCACGATGTTTTAGAACTGCGATGTTTTTTTCTCTTTGGTTTATTTTCTCCCACGATGTTTTGTACCACGACGTTTTCGCTTTACGTTCTTTTCTCTGCGACGTTTTCGTCCGCGATGTTTTCGGCTGTAAACTTTTAAACATGTATTTACTAAAATATTTTCCCCTACAGAATAAAATCATCCGATTTCAGCTCCTGCACATTCTCTGCAAATGACATAGAAACACTATATCCTCATCTATAGTACCACAAGTATTAGTGGACGCCTGTCCAGCCACCAGCTCTCATGCTAGTAGGAGGTTATTATCATATGTACACATTACACCTGCTTCCATTGAGGAATTTCTATGATATATACCTCTGCTTACATCGCACGTGCAAGCGCAGAACGGTCTATTCTCGCACAGCTTTCCGTTAAAACACTCGAGCATTTAATAGTGGTCTATTCAGAAATTTTCTGTACTTCTGTTTATCAACTTTGTTTCGAACAGCTGCTTCTTTTATATAATGTATTTATATAATGTAGTCAGCAAGCTCCAAGTTCAAGCCGGTAGCAATGCATGCCCCACGAAATTGTACGAGGTCTGACAATTTACCTCAGCGGATCGCCTTCACCTACCGATCTCAACAGCGGTAACCTCAATACGCCATTTTTGCACACACATTCCGTTACACAATCTGCTTATTTTGGTTCCCTCTACCTTCTTTACACTCATACCAGTTATTTTAGAATCCCTCTACATATGGCAATTGTATGTTCTACCTCTTCATATCATTTACTTTGCTCAAATTGCTAAGTGGCGAATTTCAGAACAATGTATTCTTATATAAAGTCTGTTCAGTTGTGAAATTCGCCTGGAGATGAAAGGCTCATTACAACCAAGATATATTTCAATCTCTATTTTCTGATGTTCAATGTCTGTGATTATTTTAAATGTAGTGCATTCTCGATAATTCTGGCTAATGTCTGGAAGCAAGGGACGAACAACTGAAAAACACGGATAATCCAAACTATCGGTTTTCATTCATTTTGTACTTGTTTATTTCTTAAAAAATCAGTAATTTTACTTTCGTTTTGAGAGTGCTTAAATATTTGTCGAATTTCGCTGGTATTTTTCGAATTGCTACTTTATCATTCTATTCGAAATCCAAGAGAATTTTAACATAAGTCATTGCTGTCTCAGAACTAATGTAATAGTCAGTATCTTCTTCACACTTGTACTTTCATTATCACTCTCTGCCTCTTCTATTATTGTGACATTTGGAAGAATATCCGCATCACGAATTTATTCGAATTTGAAACGATATCCGCGTTTCTTAATTAATTTTTTGGTTTTAAAATTTTAAATCAGTTTTTTAAAGAATAAGAAGAAAGTGTGCAAGAAAGTACGTACCAAACAAAAGAATCGCAAGGATCAACCAAAACGATGCCTTCGACTATGTATATGCAAATATAATTGTAAGATGTAATTGTTGTAACCGAACCTAAAGACGCAATTCAGAGGCTTTAGAGCATGCTTGGACTTATACTTACTTTTAGAAAGCAGTCTACTAGCTTTAGTTCTTTATTTTCCTACGGAACTTAAAAGTTCCATCAGCAAAATTGCTCAAATATATCCCAACGGGACTTTTAAGCTCCGATTTTAAACTTGAAAAAATCTAATGTGCACACCACATGACTTCCTTGTACGGAATATTTACTTTGTCGATAGCGCATAAACCACAATAGAGTAAATGCACTCTTTAAAATTCGGTATATTTGTTTACCATAGCGACATTCTGGCCCTAGGTTCACTTAACATCTCATTCATTTTATAAATCGGAATGCACAAAAATTGTATCATCTGAAGAAATATCTAATCGTTGTCCCATGTTCTATTCAAATAGTACAATAAGTCTAAAATTATGTATAAAAGAAATTAAACAACTAAAAAAGAAAGTTTTTCACAGACCATTTAGCGCCGCTTACCGAATGCGCATGCGCTACTCGTAAACATTCTCCTATTCCGAGACAGACTGGCGGCAATATCTGCTCCTAATATGAAACATTTATTTCCTCGAATTTCATTACAGATATATTTCTCTTTCAATTAATTCTGCTCATAGTTCGCGGTAAGGCAAAAATACATAAAAACCTCCAAAAATCTTCATTAAATTTATTCGAATTTGAAATAGAATATACATATAAAACAGTAAAACGCCAAATACAGTTAAAACAATTAAAAAAACAATTTTTACAATTAAAATTAGAGTTTCTATCCAAAACAAGCAACTGGGCCAGAAGGCAACCAAGCAGACTTTTCGGTGCACAAAAAGCAGTTTAATTTTAGTCCCAATCGGCAAAAAGACATTGCAGGTGCAGAAACTGAATTCACTATTCTGCTAAGTTTCAGATGTAAACAAATATGGCTGCTATGGTAAACAAAAATTAGGATTATCCGCATTTAAACAACTTTTTAATTGTTTATAATGGTATAACTATTTCATGCAGATTAACTAAAGGCATAAAAACCTTAACCGGAAAATAAGTACAATATAATTCAATCATTTTAAAGCAAAGAATGAACAATTTACCAACATATAAGAATTGAAAAAAAAAACTGAGCTCACCGACCGAGTAACATAGTGTGTGCATATATATATTTTTATACTTTTGATGCGGCTGATTGCAATCAAAAAGAGATGTGCACAACTACATATTATAGCAGTCCTATATACAAAATTTCAACGTTCCGAGGCTACTCGTTTTTGAGTTATGCGAGATACACACATACATACGTACGTACGTACAGAAGCTACGAAAAAAATCTCTTCTGAATCCATTTTAAATCCATTTTATAATTCGTTTGAGGAAAAAGAGTCCTTTATTCTGTCCTTGTGTAAAGATTTCACGTAAAAACATCGTTTAATTACATTCGATAGCGGTCAAAATGGATACTTTCGTTGAAATATGATACGCGGAATTTTTCGCGATTACAAGTCGCACGATTTTAAGAAAATAATTTTAATTTAATAGTGTGTTCTATTAGTGCAGTTAAAGTTGTGCATAAAATAACATTTCAAGATAATGGTAATCGTAAGAATCGTAAGCCCAGTCAGTTTTCTACTTTTAACTATCTTGAAACCAGCAAACTGTTTGAAAATCTTGAAACCAGCAAGTTTTTTTTTGTCATTCGAATCTTTCTAACTAATTTAAATATTGTTGCGAAAAATTCGGCGGTTGCGCCTGTATGTAAGCTTTCCGGCATAGCACTAGGGTTGCCATAAAATAGTGTATGGTAGGGTTGCCAGATTGGCGGCTTTATCGCCCATTTGGCGACCAAATTGGCGATATCCCATGGTCCAATCGGGAAGCTTCTAGAATAACTACCTGTCGAGATATTTCTCGAAACGTGTGGAACCTAAAGAAAAGCTATATAAACCCCTTCGTTTCTGAGAGTGTGATTAGTTGTGAGAAGTGTGAGAATAGCTGCTTACTGTGAGTGCTAAGCTACGCGAGAGTTTTGGTGAACGGAAAGCGAACGAGATAGTGCTTTGCCGTGAAGCTACCTTTACAGTATAGCTTGACAGTGTATTGGTGATTGTTCCACGGTGTTTATTATAAGTTTAGTGTTGCCGTGAAGCTACCTTTACAGTTACAGCCTGAAGCTGTGTTGCTGATTGTTTCAGCGTATTTATTGTAGATTTTCGACGCTTTCAAAGGTAATTTTGGAACTGTGCTGTAAATAGTGATTCTTGTAAATAAATTGTGCTTTTTATTGTTCTGCATCGTGTTTTCATCGGATACTCTCAAATCCACGAACCCGTATAACGCAACAATATTTTAACTCAAAACTTTCAAAAAATTAGTCTTATTGAAGTCCAATAGAAATTTTAATTTGAATAAGAGCGAGATTATTGCAATTTCAGCAGTAGGTGGATCACCTTGTAATCACCTGACAACCGAACTGTTTCAGTATATAATCTAATTCTGTAAAATCTAGCAGAAATTCTGCAATAATTGGTGCTCTGCTCTTTTTGAAAATTATCGAAATTTTACATTTATATTCATACCTTTGGATATAAATTATTTACTGTTAATAAGTTCTATGTATTTCTGTCAGTTCATGCTCATAGAAAAGTGCAGAGCTCTATATATACCAAAAACAGGATCTTCAGCAAGAAATATAAAAAAATCCTATTATAAAATTACCTCAAAATAAAATAAAATTTGATAAAAGCTTAACTTATCTTGGCATATTAATAGACAACCATCTGTCGTGGCATCAACATATCAAATACTTAAAAACCAAAACGCTTGTACTCTCCAATTCCCTACGCTCCACTTGTTCAAGTACTTGGGGCATCAATCCAATATTCGAAAAAATATGATACTCTGCAGTAATTGAAAAAATACTTCTTCACGGAGCCTCTGCCTGGGGTAATAACTTAAACACCCACGCTCAACGACACTTACAATCCGCTCAAAGACCATTTCTATTATTAATATCGAAAGCATACAGAACTACTCCTACAAATGCACTTCAAATCATCACTGGTATACCCCCCATCAATCTTTCAATCAAAAAAGAAGCCACAAAAGTCTAAGTCTCAAGATTACGCATCACAAGCACACTTAACAATAACCTTTACTCTCCAAAAAATTATGAATTCCCGGAACACAATCTGTATTTAAAACCTTCTCAATTTATTACAAAATCTTGAATTGCAACCTCATCAATTTAATTTCAATCTTCAAATTTATACTAATGGCTCCAAATCAGATTCAGGCGTTGGCAGTGCATATTGTGTATTTCAAAATAATAATATATTAAAACAAAGGTATTTTCGTCTTTATCAAAATAATACGGTCTTCCAAGCAGAACGTTTTGCAATAGAACAGGCAATAAAGCATGCGAAAGATACCTCATTAACAAATATCATAAGTACTGATAGTGCATCCAGCATCTTTGCAATAATTGGCCAAAGTAGATCACCAATAGTACGGCGCATACATCATCTTCTCTCTCTGTTTACACTTAATCTCAGACTAAAATTTAAATGGACAAAAGCTCACTCAGGTACAACTGGCAATGAAATGGCAGACCAATTGGCAAAATACGCAGCAAATAATCCTTCACTTCTCCAACATTTTCTACCATATCCTCTATCATATTTGAATAACCAACTAGAAGACGATCTCAAAACCCTTTGGAAAGAAAAATGGTTCTCTGATACGACAGGCAAACGCACCCTTTTATTTATTCCAACTCCTTCAAGAAATCTAATATCTACTGAACGTGCAATCACAATTCTACTCACAGGTCATGGTTCATTTCCTTTCTACCTGCATAGATTTGGATTACATTCTTCAAGCCAATGCATTTATGGACAAGTTGGAACAATAGACCATTATCTGTTTCACTGTGAAATCACTAAAGAATTTCATCTTAAACCATATAATGCAACATCTGCTCCACTTTAGTTCAAGCAATTTAAGAAAAGTAATATACTTCGTAAAAAATTGCAGTCACTTATAACTTATCTATCTTTAAATTGTGACAATCTCAAAGCAGCGTGAATATTTACATAGCATACTCCCTCTCACTTGGGAACTTCTGTAAACTAAGGATTCATCCTTCCTCAAAATTTCGTGTTATATGAAATCATCATGTTTTTCTGAATTTCTTAATGTAGAAATTTAATTATCCAAATTACGTCCTCTCTAATTTTACTGTCTTCATCATTGTTCATGTTTATATGACAATTATCTTGACTTCAACTAATTTCTACTCAAATATTTTTAAGTTAAAGACTACAACTCAAGGACTGTTCTTTTTTTATATTCAAGACCTACTTCTATGCTCAAGGATTGTTTACCTTTTACCTTTTACTTATCTCTACAGTAACAGACTACTAATTTATTTCTAGACTACTTTAATGTTTTTTTTTTCTATATTTAGTGTTTTTCTCATTCTCTTTTTAATTTGGCTTATATATTTCTAAATTATATATGTCTAAATTCTTTAAATGTATAATGATATTTTATAGTATATAATTTGATTATTCTTCAAAATTAATATATAAAAATCTGCAAACATAAATTTTTCAACATATGTAACAATTCTCTTAATACTTTTGTTATGAACTTTATTGGAAACAGCCTCTGTATGTCATATGTATGTTTGTATATTCATTGTAACTCTGAAAAATTTTATTTCAAATAAATGCCACTGATAGCGGATGGTGGATAGTTTCCATCAAGACAGCACAAAAGCTGAAAGTCGAAAAGATGGTGCAGCTGCTCCATTGATGGTCTCCTGTCTCCTGTCAGTTCATGCTATGATATATAAACACTGCTTCGCGTATATTACACCAGTTGCCTAGTAATTAAACTACTCATTTACGGGTGTTAATATGAACCTGTATTTGAAAAATGGTTTTATCAAATTCTATAGAGAAAACAAACTGCAACATTCGAGGGTTTTAATTATGTATTTCATTCGTATCATCTTAATAAATACAGAGGTCTGTATTAAAAATTAGATTTTTTTTTAAGATTTCATGTTTTCAAGTTACAAATTTGTGATTTCAAATTTAGTTTTCATTAAAAGCATTTTTTCTTGCGTAAAACCTTTTTTTTAATCATCTTTGTTATTTGAAAGTTTCAAGAAATTTGATATTCAGAAGTTTCGAGAGATTCGAGGAGCTTAACATGCTGATCCCAAATAGAACTCGAAAATAGCGATCCTTCCATTTCTTGAACAAATTTGTCAGAGCTTGAATCTATCAAAAACAGAACTTTTAATCATCTGTCATGGTATTTTATGTAATTGGGGGTAAAAATACAGGTTCGTATAATGTTTAATATGACAGCAGTCTCTAAGTGCATGAAAAGATTTATTACCATCGTTAGTTTGCATAAATTAGATTCTAAACACGGGACTTGAATAATATCGAGGTTCAGCAAGGAAGTGCTTGTGCATTTGAACTTCAAGGTACATCTGCCAAAGCGTAAATACCATCAAACAAAATCCACTTGTTATGGTGACTGTCGTACATGTTATGATGAACCCGAGAATTGCATTATAAAGAAGTTCCTGCAAAGCACTATCCTCAAAAGGGTTGGTATTACCTGAAAAAAAAAAGAGTTCTGAACAGTCAAAATTGCATAAATAATTCGAAAACAAGTTGAAATAATTACAGGAAAACTGTTTAATTTACTCTAAAAAATAAAACTGAAAGTGTTTTGTAAAACTTTACAAATTAAAAGTTACCCTTCTAAAACGATTGATTGTTGTTTGAAGCAATTTAAAGGAATTAGACATAATGTCTCTCACAACCGTATATATTTGATAAAATTACAAAACGAAGATTTTTTCCCCCAGCGAAAATTATGTATTTTTAGCCCAAAAGGGGAGTTATCCCAGAAGATCTATTATTCTAGAAACGGCATTTTGCGTTGTTTCACTATTAATGTCCGTTTGACTTTTCAAGTTGCTGCCACCGAATATTATCGCCTTGTGTTATATTTAAAGAAATTAAATAATAAAGAATCTCCCGAATGTATGCTTCTTGCATAGTGTAAAAACAATGGTACCTAGATAGCCATCAAATTTTGAATAACATTGTCCTTCACCCGAATATGGGTACCTGAAACCCCGAATTTGGAATTTGATTTGTTTTATTATCTATTTCATATTTTGTAATACTTTAATGAATTTCTGATAAACAAACTCGGTGGTTTCAAAGCGAGCAGTGGCAACACTGTACGGAAAAACACATTTTATCTCCAGCGCGCGAGACTATCTATCGTAAACTCTAATGATATGCTGTTTTAAATATTTTTAGCCGAAAGGGACATTATCGAAAACGTGTATGTGTGTGTGAATGTAAAAATCTCTTTCGGTATAATATAAAACCTGAAACGTTTAGATTTTTTCCCTATATTTTTATTTATTTGTATTTCGTTGAAGTTCTTTTTACTTACGTTAATTAATTGCTTATGATTTTTTCTTTTTTTATTCTAAATATAATGTTTTCTTTAGCAAGTTATTTTCTGATAAGATATATATGGCATAATATATCTACAGCTAAATTTGCATTGTCTTTTAATTATGTAAATTTCAAAAACATTTCCAAATGGATCATAATTTTGATTTTAATAATGACAATTTATTTAAGTAATGATATTAAGCTCCTCTGAGAATTAAAAATGTTTCCAAGAACAAAATGCTAAAAAGAAAACGGAAAGGAGACAAGTGGTAAACGAAATTATTATAGTTAAAGAGTAACAAAATGAAAAGAGGGGAGAATTTCATTAAAAGATTTTTATCACGCGTATCTAACTCTAATAATCAGCAGTTTGATCAATCTTTCGGTCAGCTTTGCAACTGAAAGAAAGGCAATGTCTTGCTTCTTTTCTTGAAAAACTGATGATTGCGCATTTTTCAAACAGATAATAACCCAGTGGTCCGAAAATGCTTGTCTGCTAGAAGATTAATTCCATTATTTCCATTTCTTCCGTGTGTGGTTTGACCGAATTTGTTTACCAGATTTGAAAAAAAAAATTGCTAAATGACAAAGACCGCAAGATGCTGACGAATTTTATAATTTCTCAAAAACCATGAGTTGTAACCCTCTAGGAATTCGTAACATAAAAGCTTATGCCCACACAGCATAGTCAATAAGGAAATATGGAATGAAAAGCTGTGATATTTGGATTAAACAAATTTTGAGAGTAATTGAGAGATATGCTGCCTTCTTTACACGATGACAAAAACAGCATTAAGCCCTTTAAATAAATTCTTCAAAGATGCATCTGTAAAAAATATTGAGTTTGACTCGGGTTTGCCTCATTACTCTTTTTTAACGTAATAGTTGCTCAAGCATTTATCTACCACAGAAAAAAAAATGAAAATTAATGGAAACTTTTAAAACGGGCAAGATTTATACTGCAAATTTCACTTGGGTTTAAGGATATTAGATTGATTAATTAAATTTTGAGCTTAAGGTGTGATGAAAGTACGAAAAAAACACTTAAATTTGTTTATCTTTTTGTTGGTTTCTTATTATTGTTTCATTAATTTGACTTCGAATTTTAATCTGACAGCCACGATTAATATAAAATTCCCAAAACAGAACAAGTATGAAAAAAATTACTTTCTGCTTTTATGGCTCTGAGTATCTCGAATTCCTCTGAGCTAGTCCGATCAGCTAAGTCACATTTGTGGTGTTTTGGTTTTGAGCAACAGACAGCCACGAAGAAGCCGAAGCAAATAACCAGTATCTTCATAACATCGGATCTGAAAGACAAACTGGATTGTGAATTTTTCCAAAGCTACATATTTTTTCTTTTAAATGTTTAAGAATGTAAAGTTTTGTGAAGAGAATCGCTTTATAAATAGGAAATGATATCTTATCCACATCTTAACTTAGCTTCCAAATTATAATAGCATACTGCTTTTTATATTAGGATAGATTCAATATTACCTTCGTGTTTGTTTTGCAGGTAATGCTCCAAGTATTTCTAGAGAATGAAACTAAATCCTCTTCTTGAACAAACAAAATCACAGAACCCAGAATAATTCGTTTTTCGAAAAACTTCGTTTAGTATAATAACTTTTAAATGAATGCAAACTTTTAACTTTCTGAATATAAATCAGATAACCACACAGCATTTTAAAACACTTTATGTAAGTGAAAGCTGGAACAAAAGTTTAGTCTTCTGTGCGTGCTATCAAATGTGGAATGGTTTGAACATTTTTCATTAAACACTGTTATGTTTTATTAATGTCTCTCATTTTAATGTGCTATATATTGTTCTTTTTTATATTTTATGTATTATTTATTAATTTCTGTGATGTAATAATTTGCAATCGATCACAGATGTGAAAGGAGAAACGGAGGTACCGAAGCGGCTCGTTCACGGTTATCTGTTGTAGGCTTTATGGTGACCTGCCAGCAGCCTCAACAAGTCGGCCGAATATGTCAAGCATTCGGAGAGAATGTCGTGAATATACGCACAGCCTGGCAGGGATTTCAAAACTACTCCCACACATGTGAACACCACACATGTTGGATGACGAGGCTCTTAGGATAAATCTCTCAACAACATACCTTTACACCATATCAAAAATACACTTAGAGAGTGACACTGGCAGTTTGAAATGGAAATTAACGAAGAAATCACAAAGACCCACAAAAACGTAATTAAAATTTTACAAGAATATCAAATACAAAAAAACCTTGGAATTACATAAATTTGTGAAGAAAGGAAATGCAGTAAGAAGACTGTTTCGAAGAATAAGGCAGCGTGCTCATAAACAAAGATCTGGCTGTTGAGGTACATGCGGGTAACACGTGCCTAAGAAAGTATCCCTAACATTAACTAGAAAGACAGCAATCTTAGTTAAGATAGACGTGTCACAATTAATAATCAAATTTAATAAGGAAAAATAACGTAGTTGCCAGATACATTATAACAGCTTAAGAAATTCAGAGTATGGCACAGATACGGGTACCAAAGTTCACATATAGTTTTTAAGTACGTATCGCCTGTTTGGCGCTGCCGCTGCACTGTTATGTCTCTTATGTGGCCCAAGCTTAACTCGACTAGACTAACTACCTACATTCGCTCTTCATGGAAGACAAGTCCATATGGCTAAATTAAGTATTATCCAATTTAAGTCAGTAGGTTTAATCTCAGTCAGCAAGTGATAAGTAAATTATCCAATCTAAGTCAGAATGGAGGGAAACGTAATATGTCAGTGTAATACTGTAAGCTATTTCTAGGTACAAGCGATGCCAAAATAGAATTTCGCCCCTTAAAAGCTCTCAAAAGATCCATTACAAAAAAAAATGAGAAAGCAGAACTTTTAGCTTAGCATGTGGAATCTCAATTTTGCATTAACAAAATACATGACACAGCAACTGAACTTTCTAATTTTCATTCTAATAGCACAAGAAATCTACATACAAACAACATTGTTCCAGTCCGTCCGTTAGAAGCTTTTGGTTACATTCAAAGCCTTATGGTGAAGAACAGCCCTGAAATAGATCGCATCTCGAACAAAATGATGAAGCTCCTCCCCATCAAGAGGATTTTTAAATTTACAAAGATCTTCAACCTGATCTTCCGATAGCAACATTTTCCTCAGGAATAATACACTGCAGTGCCACTGAATTAGGGATACCTATCTAGTAACGAGTTGGGACTTCTCTGGCCTTGATAACAGCTGCCATACGACGAGGCATAGATTCAACAAGTTTCTGGAAACGTTCCACGGGAATGGCTTGCCAAATATTGACTAAAGCTGTACATAATTCAGTAAGGTTCATTGGTGCTGTGGGATGGCCTTTCACACCTTGTTGCAAAACCTCCCAAAAATGCTCAATAGGATTTAAGCTTGGGCTTTTATGTGGCCAATTTATGACAGAGAAGTCAGAGGAATGCTCATCCAACCAGCCAGTAGCTAATCGGGACTTGTGAGAGGTACAGTTGCCTTGCTGGAAAACTCCATTACCTTGCGGATAACAGAACAACATAAACAGATGGAGGAGATAACCCAGCAACTCTACGTACCGAATTGCATTGAGGGAGGTTGGTAAACACCCCAAGAATCCCAAACAGTGCCACGAAAAAACATCCCCATCATTGAGCCACTACGCCCTTGTACAGTTGCACTCTGGCATGCAGGATCCACGGCTTCATGAGCCTGACGCTCTAGTCTCAGCCTCTTGTCGGCATTCAGTAGTTGGAATCGAGACTCATTCCTCCATGCTACTCGTTTCCAGTCCTCTACACTCCAGTCTCTGTGCTCTCTTGCCCAGGCAAGACGTGCAGTCCAATGGTGAGCGTTGAGCAATGGTACTCTCGTAGGCAGACGGCTCTCGAAACCCATACGGTGAAACGAACGTTGCACAGTCCGTTTACTGACTGTACGACTGGCACCGTCATTCAACTGGGTGGTAATTTGAGCTAACATTTGGCTTCACTGGCTACGTACAATACGCCTGAGCCGTCAGTCACCATGCACTGTCAAGGCTAATTGTCCTTTGCAGTTTGCCCGATCTCTAATTTTTTGGTTCACCATCCATGTATTCTTGGTATACTCTTGACACTGTCGACCATGGAAATCCTAGCTGTCTGGCGATTTCGGAAATTGAATGGCCCATGCGTCGCGCACCTACGCGATCGAAGGCGTCTAAATCAGGTACTTTACCCATACTGGCAATTCCAACAACTAATTCAGAACAACCACAGTACTCGCTATATATGCAGTTACCACAGCGCCCTCACTTGCGCATAAATGATGCGCAGCGTTACACAATTTGCATAGCCCTTGCTATCCCTAATTCAGAGGCACTTCAGTGTAGCTGGCTACCATAACTCCAACTGTCAAACCTAACAAGCTAATTTCTGCCCCTGACTATCTGCTTGTTACCTTGCATTATCGAAATTATGGAAGCCGTAATCCTTACCAGAATTCACAAACATACCGACGCCAACATAATCAGTATTCTATATCTATAGTTTGGCTTTCGGAAGCAACTATTAATGTCAAACCAGTTATACAGAGTATTAGAGATAATTTCTGAAGCGATCCAAACAAGAAAGTCACAAGCGCCTTTACTGTAATCTAGCCATACTGTAATCATCACATTTGGTTAGCCGCACTCATCTACAAAATACCCATTTTGGACTTCCCAGATTGCATCATAACCATAACTATATCCTACCTTGCAGGTAGACACTTTATTGTTTACATCTCTGGCACATTACACTGAAGTGAAGTGAAACAATAAACACTGAAGTGTTTATTGTTTACATCTCTGACATTTTTACCCCCCTCCCCGAGCTATATCAGCCAGTGTATCATAAGGGTCTCTATTAGGGCTCTTCACTCTTTAAGATTTATGTAAACAACATTCCGTTCGTAAGCAACATTACGCTTGCAATGCACGCTGATGGCGCAGCGATCCTTGCTCAAAGTCCAGTCCTTAGTCCGGTCATCCAACACATCCATAACCACATACAAGCATTGGCGATCTGGCTAGAAAAATGGAAAATTCAAATAAACACTGAAAAAGGCTATTTTATTCATAAAGAAGAAAAAAGTTATAAAATCCAAGCTTTATGGAAATACTCTTACCTGGTCTAAGCAAATCCCTTACCTTCGTGGGATCTTAAATAATATCTCTGATGGACCCCATACATTAAATCTATTATTCAGAAGTGTTCAGGTCGCAAAGTTTAAGTTTACCAGTTAATTGCTCGAAACAGTATTCTGTCTAAAGCAAGTACATGCCCAAACGCAATGTTGAGAACCAGAAAGAAACAATGTTGTTGCCATCTCAGCACTACAACGCATCCTGTTTTATCGAATGCTTACGAGTGACGAAAGAAAGCGTTACACTCCCAGTCATACCGGATACTGGTTGTCAGCACATGACTCACCACCTCGCACCTGAATGTAACCGCTGTATATACGAAAGATCATGCTTTGCATCTGGTTGTCTAGTCAACAAGTACGAGCTACTACCACTAGACCACACCATCACTCAAGATCTATAATCGTAGCAGCTGAAATGGGTGCAATATGCATTGCAGTAGAAGAAGGCAACGTTGGTTAATCGCAAGGTGTGGTTAAGTGACGCTACACGTGATAAAGACGATTCAGCGGCTTGTCTGGGAGATACTGTGTCCATCGAACCTAGCGCGCAGAAATTGCAAATTGTTCTTTTTTCCTCTAAAAAATCACTATAGGAAATCCTTCGACAATAAGGTAGACATCAAGTTTTTCGGTAAAGCTTATTTTCAAACAATACTTAAAATTTTTGCTTTTTTCAATATTTGAACACATTGTAAATGTGAATACATTGTAAATTGTAGATGTATACGTATGATGCAGTACTTACTTTGCTAGCGTTACTAGTAGTTATTTCTACGTTCAACTCTCGAAAATATTTACCCGATAGTCTTCTTCCCAGATAATTCAGGAAAAAAGGTTCTATTGTGTCTCCTTTCTTATAAGGAACCAAATAAGGTGATTAACAATGAAATGTATATTTTTAAGCGAACGTAATTTAAATAAAGCAATGTTTTAATAAATTTAATTGATAAATTAGCAAATAAATATATTTTTTAATATTTTTCAAAAAGTCATGCTTTGGAGTTTTTGTATTCATAAAAATTGAAAGAAAATAAAACAGATTTTTATAACTTATGTAAGCATAAATAGTAACAGTTCATACAAAGTTACTTTAAATGGTGTACTAAAAGCAGATTTATTCTCTATAATGTTATTAACTGATATAAATATTCACGTATACATTTTTTCTCCTGGGATAAAACTTCGCAATACTCCAGCTGAATCTATTTTTTGACATTTTTCTATTGAGACGCGAGATTATTTTTTCACAGTATCTTCATCGGAACAATCAGTATCTCAGATTTCAAGATAATTCACCGAATTTGCAATCAAATTATCTTGGGGTAGATCTTACATATATATACACGGGTATCCAAAAGGTAAGCATAACTGATGTTTATATTAATTTTTAAGGACATCTAATTCTGATTGGCGAGAAACGTGATACGGGAGTGTAATACTGTTGTATTATAAGAGAAAAATGCAAAAGAAGAATATTAATCACTTTTATTATCCACAGAAATAGTCTCATAAAAAAACGGCGCAAACTAATAGTTTGTACTGTAGTGAAAACAATATTGTTGCGTTATACGGGTTCGTGGATTTGAGAGTATCCGATGAAAACACGATGCAGAACAGTAAAAAGCCCAATTTATTTACAAGAATCACTATTTACAGCACAGTTCCAAAATTACCTTTAAAATCGTCGAAAATCTACAATAAATACGCTGAAACAATCAGCAACACAGCTTCAGGCTGTAACTGTACAGGTAGCTTCACGGCAACACTAAACTTTTAATAAACACCGTGGAACAATCACCAATACACTGTCAAGCTATACTGTAAAGATAGCTTCACGGCAAAGCACTATCTCGATTGCTTTCCGTTCACAAAACTCTCGTGTAGCTTAGCACTCACAGTAAGTGGCTATTATCACAATAATCACAACGCTCACACTACTTCGCAACTAATCAGACACTGCTTCACAATCTATCTCGCAACTCTTCACAATCTGCCTGCTCTCAGAAACGCAAGGGTTTATATAGCTTTTCTTTAAGTTCCACACGTTTCGAGAACTATCTCGATAGGAAGTTATTCTAGAAGCTTCCCGATTGGACCATGGGATATCGCCAATTTGGTCGCCAAATGGGCGATAAAGTCGCCAATCTGGCAACCCTACCATACACTATTTTATGGCAACCCTAGTGCTATGCCGGAAAGCTTACATACAGGCGCAACCGCCGAATTTTTCGTAACAATATTAAAACAAAAAGGTTATTCGGCAGTTTAACAAGATATGAGGTCGCCTGGTAGTCTGAAATTTCCTGTTATATTTATAAAAATGTTAATAATTATTAAGGTCGCAGAATTATCAATGCAGATTTAATAGTTTTATAATGTACATTTATGAGTATGCATATTTCTACTTACAAACCAATATATGAAGATACTCTAAATTACCTTTACATTAATATTAACATGCTGATTTTGTCTCTTCGTACCCTGAAAAGTTAGCATCATTCAAGCGAACAAATTCATTGCAGTAACTCCATAACTTCAAGATCATTCCGTGTATGGTACACTTATTTCTAATATATTTCACAAATGTTCAATTTGTTTATCTACAGGAAAGAATAGAAGCTGAGACAGAAGCATTCCTTCAACCATTCCTTGACCATCATGGCCGAATGGATAAGATTACTAAATATAGTAGCTGAACTCAGGTTCGAATCCCGATGAACAGGTTGACTACATGAATGCTTAATCTATATGTATAACTCGAATACGATACAGGTTCCCTTAAACTTTCCTTTGGCAGATAGCCTTTGCATGCCTTTTCTCAACTAAATCAACCATCCACTAGCTAGGGAATAATCCTACTTGAGAGAGATCTGCAAGACACATATGGATGACCTTAACATTTACCATCCATTTGTTTGAGAAACCAATGGTTCTTTAGTGCACTCGGAAAACTTCAAATTACAAACAAAGGATGTAGAGACATTGGTCTTTTTCACTGAAGCTATCTAACTAGGAAATATAATTTGAAGCTGTTTATGCATATGAGAATTCCACCATCACGTTTGTGTCAAACGTAGCAGTCCACACGATATTTTTCAATCTTTCAAAGATCTCAAAGCTACTTTTCTAGTCAGGCAATGTTTGTTCTACCTTTTCATCGTTGCTGCTATCCGGGTAGACATCCAGTCTGCGAAAATTCCAGGCTTGCAAGATGCCACACAAAAAGCGACTGGATTATCAGTTTTACTAAATTATTAGTGGCGAATATGTGTTAATATTGTGAATCATTATTGATACCCGGATGATTACACAAAATACTCACTTGGAGGAACAACCAGCACGTGGCTGGTTTAAACAGTCAAATTTCTGTATTGTTGGTTTACTCATTATGATACATGTAAATAATTTGTAAAATAGTGTGAAGTATAGTTGATACTACGAGACAGTTTGTTTCCCTCACATTTCCGAACCTATGAAAGAGGGCAAATAGTACAAAGCTGATTCAGTGGATGAAACAACTGTTATGAACATACATTTCTATGCTACTCTATGAAAATAGACTGCTCTTCTCGACATTTATGCGTAAAATCTGTAAATATTGGAGAATATTTAAGAAAGAAGAGAATGTAATACAATAATTAGGAAAGAAGTTGAAAGGGAAGATAATATATATCCCCCCCGAAAGAATATTATAAGATGAAAAGCTTAGAAAATTAGTACCAAGACTTTTTCTCTCTATATCACCTCTATTTTTACTTTAAATCTGACTGTTTTTGTTGTTGTTTGTTTAATTTCTGAAACTATTCGCAGTGAAATGAAATCCTTGGTAAGATTAAATGCAGTAATAATAATAGACCTTGTGCTATGAGCTCTTCTATTATTTTTTTTATTTCTGATTTTCTAAATCTGAGCTTGCAAAACTGAAAATAGCATGAACGTTAAGGTCGAATACGTATCACCTCTAGTTTGGAACTACTATAGTACTTTTTAAACGAGTATCTTAAGGAACATTAGCAGTAGCTGAAAATGATGCAAGTTACAATTTAAATGGCAACACTGATGTCGCAACTGCTTTCTACTTTGGAGACTTCACCTTCTTTTTTGTGTAAGCACGGTTGTGGAAGAAGCGTTTTTAAATTTTTGTCTTGTATTTATTTAGATGCTGGTGAACAATAAATAATATCAGAAGAAAAAGGAACAAATGCGTGTTAAAATTTCTCCTAAGCTATGTAACACTCGTTAGATGAATTAAAAATCTGGTAGCATAAAAATGATTCGACATCGGGATGGAAAAATGTCGAATTAATAACTTAACGAATTCAGACAAGGAGAAACTGGTCTTTTACCTTTTACATAAAAAAATTATATGAAATTTTTAGATTTTTTATGCCAAGTACACCCTTTTATACAAGTTCTCTTCATATATTTCACATTGTTGTGACTATAAGAAGCATGTATCTAAATTAATTCGTACCGGTCATACGATAAATTTACTTTCAAGTTACGTGAATATATGATACAAAATTTTATTCTATTGCCAAACAAAATGACGAACTTACCTATCGTACTAACACTGCTGCACTGAGTAACATTACTCGTACATCCAGAGCAGAAGTTCGACGTCACTTTAGCTTGTGGCATTCAGTGGGGCAAACAGAAAAGTCGAGATTTCAGATATTTGCTGTTGGACATAATACACATTCGGAATTGTGTTTACACAGCAAACAGATGCTTCGAACAAAGGTATTAACTGGCAAATAACTGTAAAAACTATTATTTATTTATTTTTTAACTTTTCGTTTAGAAATATAATAAACGAATTTAAAGTACTGGATTAGCAAGTGATTTTACATATGTCATAAATTAAAGCTACAATATGAAAAATTTCAGAATTCCATTCATAATCTAAATCAGATTAAGAATAAAGTCTTATTTATTTATTTTGGGTGTGTGTGTGTGTTTAATTCTTTGCGCTAGTGCTTCAAGCCCAGTGCTCTTTAAATATATATTTCAAAGGATAGTTGTGCGCTTTATGCAACTTTTTGAAATGGGTTTTACCTAAGAATAAATTTCAGCAGTAAACAATATTCCAAAAAATGCAAAATAAATGAACAAATGAACTCTTTCTTACAGATTTATTCAATCAGTTAACTTAAAATCAGAAGTTGCGATCTAAATCAGGAATTGCTTCAAATCGCAACTTCATTAAATGCAAACAAACTTCGAAGAGTAATCTCATTGCTTATTGATTGATGTTATTTGAGAAATATTTGCTTATACCATATAACTGCATTCTACGCTTAACATTATAACATGAAAAATGCCTTCAAGGACAGATATTCTTGGTGAAATATATTTTTTAAAATCATACAAAGTATATTTTGATATACTGCTTTCTATTCAAAATATGTAAACAGTAGTAATTCATTTGCTAACTGCAGTATACTGCTATTGAAAATACCAGCAACATTTTGAACTGGGGTTTATTTTACAGATTATAGAAAAAAGTGTTTATCAGCTTAGAAAAACAGAAATCTTAATAAAAAATTGTAAATTTAGGAAAAATTGTGATGCTTGCAAAAGCAGAAATAATATGATAACATTGAGATCTATGATAACATGAGATGAGTCCGAAAATAAATATGATAACATTGAGGTACACTGCGAAAAAAATTATTAAAAATCTCCCGTTCTACTGGGCCGATTAACGAAATTCAACTTGCGTTTTCCATGTCTCGACAACGCGACTTAGGATATATATTATATTTATATTATAGCATTGTTTTAATATAGGTATTTTGACACAAAATTGGGCGTTTCTTGAAATATCATACCAATTGATTTCCACATTTCGATTCTCCGACTCAAATTATGTCAAACTGCCAAGTTTTCTAAATATCGGAGTAGTTTTTAACAAATTAGCTCTCAAAATTTTAGCTTCTCCATGTTCATTGAATTTGATATATATATATATTAATAACTTTTTTTCTATTAAATTTAGTCTATTCTTCCTTTCACATTTCGAAATTTAGGTTTCTTCCAAATACAATTCGCCCATTTTTATGATTTTGTTTTTAAATTTGTATTTTTAAATAATTTTTATAAATTTTTCGAAAAAGTTTTGAATTATGACCTATAAAACGTTTACCATGATCTTAGAGTTAGATGTATTTCTAATCACACCGGCAAAAAGTTAGAGATTTTTATCAAAAATTTTCTAAGATATATGGGAATTTACATACTGGCGCGTTTTGAAATTGGAGATATTTGTCACAAGAGACAATAACGCCAAATGTGGTTTACGCACTCTGTTAAAATTATTTGAAAGTATGAACGATGACTTTTTTTTCCGCTCGTGCATGAATAAAAAATAACGAAAGTAAGTAGGTTACTATAAATTAAGAATTCCGCCAAGTGAATTATTCTTGGCACAAACTGAAAAAAATCCGCCAAGATAAATTTTTAAGTTTCCCCTATAAATTTCTCACCAAAAATTACAAAATTTAATATCTGTGGAAGAATAGAAATGTGTCAAAAAAAATCGGCATGTTATTTCGGGAAAAGTCTGATTTTGTGTCAGACTGCCTATATTAGAACAATGCTGTATCTAAATCTAATACCGCAATTTGAATTTTGTCAATCGGCACAGTAGAACGGGAGATATAGAAGTCCCTTTTTTTTTCGAAGTGTACCTCACCCCATTTCAAATTTTTGTCATCACAAAACCACACTTGCTGCAACAACAGTAAAGAAATCTGTCAGAAACGGGAGTTTTACATCTTCATCTAGATTTCTTAATTTCTAGCGAAGGTTCTTTCTGCAAAAGGGAGCTACTAAACATCATGTGCTCTGTGACTTTAGTTACAGAGTACGGCAAACTCATCGTTAATTCCTGGTCTTCCAACATATATAAGCAAGTTTCAGTCTGTCAGTTCAGAAAACTAAGTCTTCTTCATAATTTTGTGTCTTGAAAAATTTAATGTTCCTTTCCAATACTTAGAATTAGCCATTATACAAACGTCGTAGAAGTGCAAGAACCGCGCACTATCTTAGAAATGCCCGGCTAATCTCTTCAGTTTTGCAAAGGCACAAAACGCCTTTTTGCTCATAGGTTTTTGAAAGTGCTAGATTTAGAGTTCAAATGAAAGTCTTTAAAGCACTGATAAAAGCGGCGGTATTGATATCTCAAGGAAGAAGACTGAAAAGTTACTTAGACAAGATAATAGTTTGACCACATACCGTTCACAAGAACTTTTTTAAGACCGAGCCTGGAAATCGCTTTCAACCCGAGAAAGGAAGACCCTAGTCCATCATTCTGCCGAGAAAGATTTCATGTGCTTGTCACCCAATACAAAAATCCAACAAATGTTAATATTATACACTCACTTCCAAACGTTAAGCACGGAGATGAAAATGTTAATTTCTGGAAGCCAATCAGAATTGAAGAGGATCCAATTCGCTGCAGAGGTAGGTGGAAGTATGCAAATATATTAGGTAACAGCCAATCGCGCTTTCATGTCAAAAAATATGCAAAAAAGGCAGCCTTATAAGAAGTCAGCTTTATGAAGGGTTACAGAAGTTGACTGTAAGTGCTGATAGAAGGTGTTTAAAACTTTCGTACAATTTGTTTTCAAGACATACGTGTTTCTATGACTTCCAGAAGACGAATGGAAGATTCTGAGCGCTGGCGTGCTGTGGGGCGCATAGAAGTAGGACAGTCGATCCCAGATGTTGCTCTATTCTTCGGCGTTCATCATTCTGTAATTTCACGTTTATGGAAACAATTCCAAACCACACAGACAGTTGTCCGAAGGCCCGTAGCCGGTCGCCCAAGTGTTACAACCCCCGCGGAAGATAGATATATTGCTATTGTAGGTAAGCGAAATCGCAGAGTGACATCTATGGTTACAGCGTCCATTGGTAAGGCGATATCTGCAGCTACTGTACGCCAAAGTTTACATATGAGTGGACTGTACGCCCGGGTACCTTGAGTTTGTGTTCCTCTATGCATCCAATCAAGAGAGGCACGATTACAGTGGTGCCGGGAACATGTCATTTGGAATGTGTCTGACTGGGTCAATGTCATGTTTATTGATGAGTCAAGATTTGCTCTGGAGCCAGATAACAAGTGTATAAGGATATGGCGTGAACAACGAACACGCAGTCAGTCCCAAAACATCACCGAACATCACGCATTCCGAGGCGGAAGCATTATGGTGCGAGCAGGGATTTCATTAAGATACCGCACCGACCTGCAAATCTTTAAACGGGGCTCTTTGACGGCTGTCCGGTATCGAGATGAATTCCTAGAACATATTGTGAGATTGTACGCTGCAGCAGTTGGCCCTACTTTTGTTTTAATGGACGATAACGCACGTCCCCATAGAGCTGACATTGTCGATGACTACCTGGAGAGTGAAGGGATTGCGCGTATGACGTGGCCAGCATATTCGCCCGACCTTAATCCCATTGAAAATGTTTGGGATGCTCTCGGCCGTGCTGTATCTTCACGTTTCCCACCTCCAGCCACTCTTATTGAGCTGGAAACTGCTTTACAAGAAGAATGGGGATTGCTTAATTCTGCGGTGGTTGACCACCTAATTGAAAGCATGGTCACAAGGTGTAAACTTTGTATACAGATGAGGGGGGATCACATACCTTATTAATGTCCTTTTTTCGTTTTATGATGTTTATTTTCACTTTATACATAATTCTGTTTAAGTTTCTAGTATGTCATTATCTGATAACTTATAAAAATTTAATATTGTTTTCATTTCTGTATATAATTATTGATTTTGTTTTATGCATAAATATATATGCTACTTTCCTGCAGAATTTTGTATCAGTCAAAGCAGTATTTGTTGATTTTTTTGCATTTTACATCTTCGTGCTTAACTTTTGGAAGTGACTGTATTTAAAACATTAGCCACATTTTATTACATTCAACTGCATTTCCTATGAAAAATTAATTAATTGATTTCAAATGTCTAAATTATTTTTCAAACATTTCATCTATACATTTATATACAGTAATTTTTTTCAGAGACTTAAAGAGACCTCTGATTATGTTTTGGGGTTTCTTTTGAAACATTTATAACCCGTTCTGTTCAATAATGATAATCAACTTTATCGAATGAAGGACAAAGAAAATTTAAAACCTACACGTGACAAAATCCTTTTGCCGTAAGAAAGATTCCAGATGATATCAAAAGAGGAATGCATTTCTTACGGTGATGAGAACATGGAACTCACTGTGGATGCCTCCGATTGCGCAGGTGGCACTGTTCTGACTCAAAAAGGTCAGCCGTTTGCGTACTTTAGTAAAACTCTCAATTCTACACAAAGAAATTACACGGCTACAGAAAGGAAAGTCTAGCAGTTTTGTTAGCAGTTAAAAAAATGTAGAGTGTACTTTGGGAAAGCTCCGGTTACTATAATTCGGAAGACTGCTATGGATAGTTTGTAGTCAGGAATGAATTTACTACCAAGACTTATTAAATGGGTCCTTAAAGTCCATGAAAGAGATTTAATCATTAAAAATACTCCAAGGAAAGAAAACGTAATAGCTGCTGCGTTATTAAAAATAAAATTATTATAAATGAGGAGAGAAACGCTCTAAAATGTGCTCTACTTATACTCCCGTCTTCTTCGTATGCCTTCGTGGTGTAGTGGTCTGCATGCTCGACGCGTAACCTAGAGGTCCGTGGTTCGATTCCCGGCGAAGGGGTTGCTCATTTTTCATGTCTCCTGCATCCAAACAACCTAATGTCTCTACACTAACGCCCGAACTAAAAAGGTGGTGGATGATGTTTCTCCACCACCGCGATTTGGCGATTGGGCCCCCAAAACCCCAGTGTACCTTTAAAAGGGGGAGTATATAAGGTATTTCTCCCGCCTTCTTCGCATGCCTTCGTTGTGTAGTGGTCTGCATGCTCAACGCGTAACCGAGAGGTCCGTGGTTCGATTCCCGGTGAAGGCGTTGCTCATGTTTCATGTCTGATGCTTCCAAAAATACCTAAT
>KK118711.1:379429-409954 GCA_000611955.2 Stegodyphus mimosarum | reverse complement strand
TTATAAAACCAACATTTTCCATATGAAAGTCTCATTTTAGATGTTGTGAACTCGAAATCAAACCATACTCTCTTCGTGTATGAAATGAAAGAGATGGATGCCATATTTGGGGAAACTAACAATAGTAAATAGTAACAAATAATTGAGTAAAACAAAAATAATTTTCCTTCATTTTTGATACCATTTTTGTCATTTTACTTTATCGTAAATGTATTTTATACAACTAATGACATGACTTATCAACCACATCTAGAATACCATTTCTGTCGATATCATTAAAATTCAAAAGCACTCTTTATGTTTATTCATGTAAGAAATCAGATAATGAGACGAAGAAAAGCAAAGAGTAGTGGATCCTTAATATTAATGCTGCTAAAAACACTCAGCAGTGAAGACTCAGAACATTTAATAAATAGTGATCGTGTTTAAATGCATGTGTAGTGTTTGCTGCAAGAACACGCATTATTACCAAAACTGGAGACAAAGAAAAAAATTATTATTAAATAGTAGAAAGATCGTTTCAATGCAAATTTATCAAAGTGAGGAATATTTTAAACCGTATGTAGATGTTCTTCGTTTATTGGATAAGTTAGAAAGTACTTTCAAAAACTGCATATCATTGTTACGAGAGCATACTTACTCACCAACTCTTCCATTAACCCCTATATTAATGTAGTCAGTAGAATGAGAAAGCTAAGTAACAAACGTTACGAATGAAGAAGTGAAACAAAATCTGCTAAAACGTGCCTTTGAATTTACAATACGAGCTGTTCATTTAATTACCAGACTGGATTTTATTAAAATATTAGACATGAATTAACAATTTAATGTGTGTTATCAATGTTAAAATCCTCCGCTGTTGCTACATATTTACTCCAGTTTTGGCGACAGTCTCCGAAGTACTGAAGACCCCAGCGGCCGAGGGGTAAAGTCGCTGAATACTGGTAATTCGGCGAATGGGCTGGCTGTCTCGGCGTTTTCGTAGTTTCCTCAAGGTGTAATGTGTATACGAGCCAGTTTTTCTTAGAAAGTCCTCCACGAAGGCATTTCTTCCCTCAGGAAAGTAGCCCTCGAATGCTTTGCCATACTCAAATAAACCAAATAAAATAAATGCAGTATTGGCACAGTTTCGGAAAACTGAACAGTAACGAATTTATTTAATGTTTTTAAGGTTATGCCGGAAACCTTTCTCTTTTAAAATAGCTTTCAATCGAGGAAACATGAGAGTAACAAGAGGTATGATGAAGCAAGTATAAGAAGAACCTGTCTTTCTCGCCCAAGAATCTTGAAGCCTTTATCAGTTGCGCATATTAGAAATTAAATGTTTTTTTAAAATTTATTTCGATTAAATACATTATCAGTCCAAAGGGATTTAGTCCCGAAGGACTATTACTTTCGTTTTGCGATTTTGCGTCTATTCACTCTGAATGCCCGTTTCACTTTTCAAATTGTTGCCACTAAATGTTTTTGCTCTGCATTAAATTTTAAAAAATGAAAAATCCGCATAAATGTATGCATGTTTCTCGCATTGTGATAAAACCTAGAGCCATCGAATTTTGAATGACGTAATCCTACTGCGAATATGGGCATCTGGAAGCCCTAATTTTGAATTTGAAATTTGCTTTATTATCGATTTTATGTTTTGTAACATTTCAACGAATTTCTGATTAACAAACTAAATGATTTCAAAGCGAGCAATGGCAACACTGTACGGAAAAAAAAACATTTTTATCTCCAGAGCACGAGACTTACGGAAATTCTAAAGATATGTTCATTTTAAAATGATTTTGCGATATTGATTTTGAACTGAATTTTATGGTTTGAGTACGTAGTACATGATATTTAATAAAAAAAGGTAGCACACGAAACGTTAAAAAAACGTGCCTTTGGACGTAATTTAAAATCTGAAAACTTTCAGTTTTTTTTTTGTAATTAAAATTGCTTTATTTGAAATTTTTTAATTAAGATTTAAATCCTTAGGAAATGTGTTTATTGTTTCTAAGTCGTTCATTTTACTAATAAATGCAATTACTGTCAAATACTGTCAAATGCAGCATTCTGAGAGCAAGGCCGTGTGAAAAATAATTAAAGCCTTTCGTATCCTTCAATAGCGTTTTCAAGAGATTGTCTATGTCTATAGATGATTTCTGTTTTTCATCAGTCAGTTTCAGAGGCATGATTCTGTCTAAAGATTATAATTCGTCAGGATACCCCCCAGACGGTATAGTAGTTAGGGAAGTCTACTGCGGTACCGAAGGGCCCGGGTTCGAATACCGGAGAAGGCATGGATATTTATAAATGTATAGTGTCCGTACGGCATGGGGCAGTCTAAATATGCGGCGAGCTGAAAGTCATTTTGAGAGGTTAGTGGTAGGAGAAAAGGGGTGGCAGATCTTTATATCTCTCCAATTGGGCCGCGGAACTGAGCGAAGTCGTACTGTCGGTGCTCAAAGCTCTTGCCAACGACAAACGCAATTTTGCACTCCTTGCAACGATGAATTTCGTGAGATTGTTCTGATGTTACTGTCAGACAAGTGAGATAAATCGCAACACATTCGTCAGAACATGATTTTACATGCTAAATGAGAACAATATACCTCATCTGAGGTATAAAAATTCGCAGCAAGCTTAGTTTAATCGAAAGTCGAACGATTCGGATTACTGACGTTCGAATAACGTAAGTTCTAGTGCCTTTTTATTTCAGAGGTTGAAAGAAACATGTCTTCCATTATCTTCTTAAATGCAAAATCGGCGTAGTAATACATTAACTGCATCCTTAAGCTTTAGAATCCTTCAGATCCTTTATGGTCCACCAGAGCATATACTCAAATCCTGGAAGAAGGCGCTTCATGTCACCATATCGTTAACTGATTTAGGAAAGTTAGAAGAATTTTGCTTACTGTGCAGGAAAACTTATGTGCATTGGAAATATCGATACATTTTTGAAAGTATATAAAATTTGGAATTTTGTTGATTGTGGTAATTCATGAGTGACAGCAAAAGTGCTAATTTCGCCTGAAATTTATCTTTTTCTTAGCATAAACAATGCATTAATAAAATTATTGTAGTGAGTCATTCTAGAAAAATTAAACTTCATGTTCTCATAATAAATATGCTACTGCTGCAGTAAAAGAAGCTATTTTATCAAAAGATAGATTATCTTGTTTACAATTATTATTACATTTGTAGAGACATTAGGTATAGTAATGGGGCGCAGCCCTCCGGCCCACCTGACTGGAATGCTCCAGTCGTATGGCTCAAATTAAGAGCTAGCCCATCTAACAACAAACAATGAAGACAGCGGTCGGTCCGGCCGTGTCCAGAATAAAATTATGTTAAATACAACGATGTAATAAGTATCATAGTATAAGCCGAAGCCCCAGAAAACCAAAGCCTCAAGAACCGGGCAACAAAAAAAGGTTAGTATAATGTGAACAAATCAAACCAAAAAGATACATTTCAGTATGGATGCAATTAAAAGACCGATCCATCCATTCATACCAACAAAACTATAGAAAATCATAAAATCACACCGTTAGTTACAAGAAAAAAGAACAAACAACATGTAACCATACATACTACAAACAAACCAGGAAACTACCAATAAGAAAAAAGGGAAAATCCCAAAAATCATAACTAAAAATCTCAAAAACAAAATGTACAGGTCAGTGATTTAATCGGTACAATCAAACGCAATAGGCCTCAATTCCAAAACAAAGAACAAACCAAAAATCACAATACATTACCATCAAAAAACCAACAGAACTGTGACAAGAGTAACTCCATTTTCCAACACAAAAATATAGAACATCTAAAATCTATATCTAATTAAACACACACAACAAATACCACAACAACAGGAGAGTAAAGAAAGCCAATGCTAAGATCCCTAAAACCACTAGTACCGAAAACACGCCTATCTGACCTACGGAAAGATCATCAACCGTGGGGTCCGTCTAACGACCACTGAGACACTAGTTCTCAGTGGCAATATGTTTAAATTAAATAAATCCCCGTTTGTAAAATAAAGCATATTTATGAGTTTCTAATTTCATGTACTCTTAAGTACAGAAAAATTTTTTAAAACAGGTGCGTAGTGTAGAGACATTAGGTATTTGTTTGGAACAAGAGAGATAAAAAATATGCAACGCCTTCGCCGGGGATCGAACCACGGACCTTTGGAATACCGGCGCAGTGTGCTGACCATTACACCACGAAGGCACGCTAAGAATATAGGAGATATACCTTATATACTCCCCTTTTTAAAGGGCGACTAGGGTTTTAAGGGACCTAGTCGCCAAATCCTGGGTGGGGAGAGTCATCATCCACAACCCTTTTAGTTCGGTCGCCATTGTAGAGACATTAGGTATTTGTTTGCAACAAGAGAGATGAAAAATATGCAATGCCTTCGCCGGGGATCGAACCACGGACCTCTGCAATACCGGCTCAGTTTGCTGACCATTACACCACGAAGGCACGCTAAGAGTGTAGGAGATATACCTTATACATTGAGTATAATCAACATAATATTGTTGCGTTATACGGGTTCGTGGATTTGAGAGTATCCGATGAAAACACGATGCAGAACAATAAAAAGCACAATTTATTTACAAGAATCACTATTTACAGCACAGTTTAAAAATTACCTTTAAAAGCGTCAAAAACCTACAATAAATACGCTGAAACAATCAGCAACACAGCTTCAGGCTGTAACTGTAAAGGTAGCTTCACGGCAACACTAAACTTATAACAAACACCGTGGAACAATCACCAATACACTGTCAAGCTATACTGTAAAGGTAGCTTCACGGCAAAGCACTATCTCGATCGCTTTCCGTTCACAAAACTCTCGCGTAGCTTAGCACTCACAGTAAGCAGCTATTCTCACAATGCCGGCTCTCAGAAACGCAGGGGTTTATATTGCTTTTCCTTAGGTTCCACACGTTTCGAGAAATATCTCGATAGGAAGTTATTCTAGAAGCATCCCGATTGGACCATGGGATATCGCCAGTTTGGTCGCCAAATGGGCGATAAAGTCACCAATCTGGCAACCTTCCCCTACACTATTTTATTGAAACCCTAGTGCTATGCCGGAAAGCTTACATACAGGCGCAACCGCCGAATTTTTCGGAACAATATTAAAAATCATCTAAACACATCTGCAGTCAAATACTTTTACTGTAACAACCGCAAGTTAACCACAGTTACATTCCTGCATACACATATTTACTTTTGTTAGAATTATAGCCATATATATACTGTAATATTAATCACATTGTCTGAGACAATTTCTACAACTAGTAATTTTTCAGCTCAGCAATACAGTTTTCTTATGTAATTTTAAACGCAGAAAAATATAAAGAAATAATACAATACATCATAATATAAGTTGAAATAAAACATAACACTCGCACTCTTGTTACAATACCAGTTCCAGCCAACATTAATACTAGTTCAGCCAATACCATCAACATCGCTTCGCTGGTGATGGTATTCGTTGAACTAGTACATGGGTATTGGTTGAACCAAAGTATTGATATTAGATAACGGTAGTTGAAATATTGTATATTACCACCAATAACATCAACGTCACTTGGTGAAGAATGTTTTAGCCTTTCTGAATAATTTACTAGAATGTGGAGAGAGGGCTAAATATTTCTTGAAAAATACAAATATTAAGTAATTGAGCGATCGGCAACAAATTTTCTACACAAGCCCAAACAGTTTTAGACTCCAGTATCATTCTCCTTGCATCAAGCAATTCTCGCTGAGCATGCGTAGTAATCGAAATTCCTCTACAATTTTTAATTCCATATGTGTTCTGTCATATCGTATTTTGGACAGCTGACTACGAGTGCCGCAAAGACTTCATTTCAGCAGTATTTGAAAGAGCTACGTAAACTTCAATTATGCATGAAAGTAATCTCTTGTACAACGTTATTTTTAAACGAAATTCTAATTTAGAATTAGGTAACGGTGTTCATATTAGACGATAGCACCCTTGCTAACATGTAATTATCACTGAAATAAACTAATATTAAGTAGTTTTGCGTTGGCAGCGACAGATTGTACGCCACATTCTTTTTCTAATGCTCTAAAATTTCATATTGTAGTTCTTTCGCTTTCTTCCCTTCATTTCATACCGAGTAACTTTTCCTGCGTAATCCTTATTTTTCATCGAGCTGAATCTTCCAGTGTTGAATTAACTTCCTTTTCTTTTCTAAAATTTAATTTAGTTTCGTCCCTTTATTTTAAATTAATCGCGTAACATAAAAGAAATCATGAGTTATTTTTTTGGTCTATTTCACATTCAGTACTAGTATATTACAGAAAACGACTAAGAACTTATTACGTTTTTAACCTATAAACAAAAGATTTCATATGTACGCATTTTTGGCCAAGACAAGAAACTGAAATGATAGAATAGTAGTCCTTTAAACGAGTTTCTGGAATTAAGATCATATGAATGAGTAATCAGGTACATAGATTCTTGTTTTAAAATTTATAATAGTTTTCTTTCCTGGTTTTAATATATACAGTGGTGGCCGAAATTGTGGACACTTTTGGAAATTTTTATGTTTTTGAACTTTGTATGCTTATAGAAAATGTTACGTTTCGCAAAATGCAAACTTGTATATATCATTTTAAAGAGAATTTATTACTGAATTCAATACAAAACACAAAATTCAATTATTTGCAATACAGAAAAAGTTATATGTACTTTAATATAAATAAAAAACACAGTTATGAAGTGGTTTGTAATGTCTAGCTTTCCTTGCCAATCACTGTTCTTGTTCTGAGAACCAATCAAATGTTAGTAACTGCCAGTAGAAGCTGACATCACGTTTACACTTGAAACAATTCCTTATTTTGCTTTCTTCTGTAGAAGGAGGACCTGTTTCTTATACACTGCAATTACAAGTAGGAGTTTTTGTAAAAATTTTTAATATTTAGTCAAGGAGCAATGACATCAAATAAAAGAGTAGATTGGACACCTAGAAAGAGATGTAATATTATTGTGTTACGAGAAAGTGGTCTTTCCTATGCTGAAATTGCAAGACAGGTGGGTGGTTCAGTGACTACATCTGGAGTTCGAAAGTTTTGTTTACGATATCAGGAGACAAATTCAATAAAAAACAAAGAAGGAAAAGGCCGAAAAAGGTGCACCACATCTATTGATGACAGAAGAATAAAAAGACTATGTCTCCAAGCCATCAGAAGTAAAAACAAAGAAGGAAAAGGCCGAAAAAGGTGCACCACATCTATTGATGACAGAAGAATAAAAAGACTATGTCTCCAAGCGGCCATCAGAAGTGATCTGAATGATGCTGGTGTTTCTGTCAGTTCAAGAACAATCAGGAGAAGATTAACAGATGTTGGACTGAGAGGTAGAATTCCACGAAAAAAGCCTTATCTTCATTTTCAGCAACGAAAAAAAGACTACAGTGGGCAAAGGAACACATTAATTGGACAGATGATCAGTGGTCACAAGTTATATGGAGTGATGAAACTATGATATCGTTATTCGGTAGTGATGGGCGAAAATATGTAAGACGTAGAATAATAGAAGAGCTACATCCTGACTGCATTCAAGCAAGTGTGAAGAACTCAGTTAGTGTTATGATTTGGTCATGCATGTCAGCAGAGGGTATTGGTCGCATTCATGTCATTGATGGGACACTGAATGCCAGAAAATATATTGACACTATTCTAGAACCAAAACTTCTACCTTCCATCAGAGATCTCTTTCCCAACAATGCTTCGTTTATTTTTCAGCAGGATTCTGCTCCTTGCCACACGGCCAAAATATCGAAAGAGTGGTTTCGTACAAAGAGTATTAAATTGTTGTCATGGCCAGGAAACAGTCTTGACCTCAATCCTATCGAAAATTTGTGGCATCGTTTGAAAACTCTTGTCCGAATGAGGCGCCCATCAAGTAAAAGGGAACTAATTGAGGCTATAATTGTTTCCTGGCATCATGTAAGAACGAAAGAAGAGCTTAAGACTCTTGTCAGCTCAATGAAACGTCGATGTGAAGCTGTAATCAAAAATAAAGGGTACCCTACTAAGTACTGATAACTCACTGCAATCATCACTATCTAATGTATGTCGATAACTATTATCGTTTAACTTTTTTTGTATTGCAAATAATTGAATTTTGTGTTTTGTATTGGATTCAGTAATAAATTCTCTTTAAAATGATATATACAAGTTTGCATCTTGTGAAACGTAACGTTTTCTATAAGCATACAAAGTTCAAAAACATAAAAATTTCCAAAAGTGTCCACAATTTTGGCCACCACTGTAGTTATTTTTTTGACACGAATTTATTTTTTATTTCAGATTTTCAAAAATCTTTTTCACAGATACTGCTGTATCTGTAGCTTTCTTCAATGTCAATTCTTTTCGTTAATATAGTCTTAATTCTATGTAGTAACTGAGCATGTAAAATGTCATTTTAACAGTTCCAAAGTAATAAAAATCTGGATATATTCTATATTCATGCAAAATTCTGCAAGTAAACTTCATCTTTTGAGAAGACAGATAATAATGAAATGAATATCCGAAACAGATGAAAATACGGTGGAAGGAATTTAAGTTATTCCTTCAAAGTTCTGTTTAAATATCGCTAAATAATATACGATTTCATAATTTTAACTTTATAAAGCATAAAAATTAATCTTTATTAAATCAACCATAATACATATTATTTCTCAAAGAAATAAGTTAAAGCTTCAGACGTAAAATGGCTGTTGTTTCACTTCGTATTTTAAGGCTGAACAAATGTCGCCATTTTGAAAACCAGGTGCACACAAAAAAACTAAGGTTCTAGTTTACTTTTCGTGTCAGCTGTTTTCATATCGCAAACGTACCAATTGGTTGCTTCAGCTTGTTGCAGTTTTAATTTGTTTTATAGTATACTTATTAGTAATGTTACACAGTTTAGACCTATAGAAAAAATATAGATCGAATCCAGGTTTTTGCAAATACTGTTGGGAAGTTACACAATTATGAAAGCGAAATCTAATTTCGGAACTAAAACAAATATTCTAAAGCAAAAATGCCTAAAAATTGTGTTAGTAGTACAATCTATAAGCATGTAAGTAAAAGCATTGAGCCATAGTGAGCATGAAATCATTCAACAAAATTCTTTAAGAGAAACAGGGTTGCAATTATTAAAAGAAAAATGAAAAACAAAATTCTGAAAGCTTTCAGATTTTACATTACGCCGAAAAGGACGTTTTCTTTTAACGTCTTGTGTGTTACCTTTATATATTAAATATCATGTTCTTCGCACTTAAACCATAAAATTGAATTCAACAGCAATATCGCAAAATAATTGTCAAATGAGCATATCTTTAGAATTTCCAATACACAGTCTCACGCGCTTAAGATAAAAATGTTTTTCTGTACAACGTTGTCATTGCTCGCTTTGAAATCCTTGAGGTTATTAATAAAAAATTCGTCAAAGTGTTACAAAATATGAAATCGATAATAAAACAAATTCCAAATTAGGGCTTCCAGATGCCGATATTCGGCTGAGGATTACGATATTCAAAATTTGATGACTTTAGGTACCGTTGTTTTATCACAATGCGAGAAACATGCATACATATATGCAGATTCTTCATTAATTAATTTCTTTAAATATAACATAGGGCGATAATATTTGGTAGCAACACTTTGAAACGTACATTTAACGTTTTCAACGCAAAATGTCAAAACGAAATTAATAGCCTTTCTGGGCTAACTCCCTTTGGGCTGATAAAAAAGAGTTCATTCAATCTTAAATGTAAAAGTTAACTGATTAATTGCAATATTTACAAATTTTGAATGAAACAAAATAAAGTTTAATGGCAACACGATAACTATCTCTTTGCAAAAAAAGATGAACTGAAAATTTAAAACAAGAGCAATTTTGAGATAAATAAAAATGAATGAAATTCTACTATGAAAAAAAAGCTACATAATATACATTAATTTTGCAGTCTAATTTAATATACGTTAAACAGGAAAAAAGTATTCTTCTTTTTTCATATTATCTTCTTTCTAAAAGATTTCGCAACCTGCTCACCAAAAGCCTGTTGTTTACAACGGGGAAACTTTGAAACTATGCTCGCCATGAAGAAAAAAATCGCTTCACAGAATAAACATTGCCATGATAACGTTCGCGTCTAGACAACTGTTTTGATGTAGATCAGCGATTCTCAACCGATGGTACGCAAAGAAACAAAGTATTTTTAACTATTAATTGCAAAAATTAAGTACGCGAGTATCCTATTTACGTTTTCTCTCTAACACTCTTAAATTTATGCGATCTGAGCACTGTTTAAGGTCAATAGCCGCTCGCAGACATTAGAAAAATAATCTCTTTATTTTCAGAAATATTTTAGCCACAGACATAACAAAATTTGTCACAAATGATGTTTTTAAAATGAGTAATAGAAACAGATGTTGTATTCAATAGGAAATAAATAGAAGTAAGTTTCTATGAAAATATAATAGTTTAATTAAATTAAATCTTTTAGAAATCATTCATTAAATCTTTAGAAGTCATCTTTTAGAAATCGTCATCTCATTAAACCTTCTAGAGTTGATCGATTTATTAACATGTCTGCACTTTATGCTGTCACCATTTCCGGGCTCATATTGCTTTATTAGCCCAAAGGAGCGTTAGCCTAGAAAGGTTAATAGTCTTGAAACGGGATTTTGCGTTGAATCTCTATCAAACCCTGAATTACTTTTGACACTGTTGCCAAAAAATATTATCGCCCTGTGTTATATTAAGTATTATTGTGTTATATTATAAGAAATTAAGTAATGAAGAATTTGCATGAATGTATGCATGCTTTTGGTATTGCGAAAAAACAGCAGTACCTAGTTATCAAATTTTGAATAACCTAATCCCCCACCCGAATATGGACACTTGGAAGCCCGGATTTTGAATTTGTTTTATTGTATATTTAATATTTTGCAAAATTTAACGAATTTTGGATTAAACTCAATGATTTCAAAGGCAGCAATGTAGCGCACGATACTGGCTGTCGGAAATTCTAAAGATAGGCTGTTTTAAAATACTTTTAGCCCAAAGGAACATTAGTCCAAATGCTCTGGAAGCGTGTATGTGTACGTAAATGAAAAAACACATCCCTTTGGGTGTAATCTAAAATCTGAAAGATTTCAGGTTTTTTTTTTCCTCCCTCCTCCTTACTTATGCAGAGGCATTATGAGGATCCTTACCCAGAGGCAACGCTAAGCGAGTTGAGAGTATCGTCGTTTGTTTTTGAAGAACTCGTAATATATTACACACTTAAATATTTGCGAAAAATAATAAGAGAAACCTAGATTTTCAAAATGGAAAAATGGCTGGGATTGATTGAGCGGAAATGTGCTGATTCACAGGTGATGGTGAAGCCAGGAAAATCTACTAGCACTAGGAATATTGAAAAGAAAAGAAAAATTGCTTATAGAAAATATAGTAACTTTAGTTAGCTATTAAGCCTAAGAATTACTAAGACTAGGCAGGCTCACATTATTGGAGAAAATCTTATTTAACCAGAAGCTAAGGATATTGTTCTTTAGCTAATGGATTTAAAAAGTTGGCTAATGAATTTAATAATATTCCGATATCAAATGTACAATAAGTCAACGAATTCATGAAATGGCAAATTCCATAAATGAGACCCTTATTCAAAAATAAAACACAATGTGTATTTCGCATTGTAGTTGGATGAAAGTACTCATATATCGAACTTTGCTCAGTTATTAGTTTACATACGTTTTGATGAAGATAAACGAATTGCCGAAGAATATTTATTTTGTGAATCTGTTCAAGATAGAGCAACTGCAAATGAAATTTTAAAGTAATTGTTCTGAGAATGGTATTCCTTGGAATAGGTGCATTGCCGTATGCAGTGACGGAGCTCGAGCTTTAAAACATTCAGGTGTTATTTCTCAAATTATGAAAGTAACACCTGAAACTAAATTTACTCATTGCTCCATTCATAGTGAAGCTTTAGTAGCCAAAATAGTCACCGAAAACCTGAACATCGTTTTGAATCAAGCTGTGAAAATTGTTAATTTTATTAAAAGCTGAGGTGTAAATTTGAGAATATTTACGATTTTATGCCAAGAAATGGGCAGTGAACATGAAACGCTTTTTTACATTCAGAATTAAGATGGTTATCCAGAGGCAAGGTTTTACATCGTCTTCTTGAAATTCGGTCAGAATTCAAATTTTCCTCTGTGGCTCAAAATTTGAATTGCAAAAATGCTTATTTAGTGAATTACAGTTGGCGCGTTTAGCATATTTGGCTGATATTTTAGGAAAGGTAAATGATAAATAGTTTTAACATGTATTTGCTGGAGGATTATGAGAAACAAAATTGGATTAGAAATCCATTTTGCTCAAACGCACCTGAAATTTTATCTAGTTAAGAAAGAGAACGATTGCTAAAAATTTCCTAGTTGAAGATTTCAAAAATAACACGCTTGTTAACTTTTGGCTGAACCGAAAAAAAAAAAGAATTTAAAGGCATTTCAAATAAAGCTATTAAATTTTTACTGCCTTTTTTTACAACCTATCTGTGTGAACAAATATTTTATTCCATGCTATATTTGAAAAATAAATGCAGAACAAAATTAAAAGTGGATCCTAATTTACGGTTAAAACTAAAATTAAATAAAACCAGACACAAAGAAATTTATCTCTCTTAAACCCCTAATTTCACACAAATACCAATATTGAATTATTACTGGTTTACCTCGCAAAGTTGCCAGCTCTGTTAAAATGCAGCCGTAAATTTGTCACGTGAATATGTAGCATATCTTGACAGCTGGATTCCGAAAGACGGAAGCGTTGTTCAGGATTTCACACTAAATTTTAAAATTAAAGTATTATAACTTAAATTTTGATAACTAAAATGGTAACCATTTTCAATCTAATATTACTTATGCGTGCATATTTAATACAAATAGCCAATAGGTTGTGTAAATGGCAATACACACACACTCATTTTCAATCTAATATTACTTATGCGTGCATATTTAATACAAATAGCCAATAGGTTGTGTAAATGGCAATACTACACACACACACACACATATATATATATATATATATATACATTTGATTTATTAAAATGGTAACTAATTTTTAATCTAATATTTTTATGTGTGCATATTTAATGCAAATAGCCAATAGGTTGTGCAAATGGCAATATATATATCATGTTTCGAAATACAGTCTGGATGGCAGAGTGGCAAGACGAGAGGAAAGAGTTAATAGCAAACTAAATTCAGCCAATTAACACTTTTATTTGCAGATTTGCAGACACACTAGAATTATTCCTTGTAGACAATACACTCTTTAATCGTGGCAATTACGACAATTTCTTATATGGACATAAAAGGATGCAACGTCATTTCAGACAGGAAAGCATAAGCGGCGCAGATGTGCTCGCACGGCAAAGTCAGGAAAAAAGGGACGTAGTTCCTTGCGAAGCAGAATTTATACTGCGTAAATGCAAAGCCCTAATGATGGATATGTTTGTTTAGAAGTCTTGCGAGGCCTTTCAGTTTGTTAAATTCAGAAATTGCAAATGAAAGACAATATTGGTAAAACCATAATTTTAGCAATATTATTATCAAATTTATGATGTTAAAATATAAGTTATAAGAATGAAAATTAGATGTGTTCTGAAAATTTTGAAATTTATTTTGATTATTCAAAAGCAGTAATATGTGTGCAAAAGTTTCTTTGATATATTGTGTTCAAAGCTTTACGAAGACTTCTCTGAAGAAATTTAATTATATGGACTGCAAATTACAAAAACGTTTGGACTGAATTTTTAAAGAACTCTAAAATATTATTTAAACAATTATATGAAGTTAATATTTTGCAATTATATAAGTAATTAGTTTGGTCAAAATTTCAGGATTTGTATGTTTTGGTCAAAATTTCAAAATTGGTATTTTTTCAAATTATTTCTCTTCATGTGCTTTAACGCTTTTCCTTTATAAAGGCTTCTTTGTCGCTACGCCTTTCTTTCTTTGACGGGGGGGAATATGTAAGAAAAATAAAGAATATGTCTAAGATTAAATTAACAACGTAAATTTCTCTTCTCAATTCTAAAAATAATAACCTCTCTACGCACTGCGTCATTTCTAGATTGATCCATGCCATATGGCACTTACATAATTCTGATGATGTAAATGGAACTAAAAGTCAAGTAACCAATAATAATTTTACAGAAGTATTAACTATCCAATCAAAATGCATTGTAAACCAAAACTAACTCAGTCTGAATTGGGATTTCACCCTGAACGTAACGCACTTGCTCTTTACGCTTCTGTCTAGTTGGACTGCTGTCTGCTGCTTTCTTCTTTCTTACTAAAATTGATCTAAAATGTGAGCTATTTTGAAATAGGCACATTTCATGTGCCAAGTTGATTGTGGCCACAACAAGCGGAAATAAAAAATGAAGATTTAATCTGCCTTCGCCTCCAATTTCCTATTCGTTATAGATCAACACTTCTACGACGTTAAAATTTCCTGCTGGTCATTACTTCAGACTTTTTCTTTTTATTATTACACATATATATATATATATAATTCATAATTAGAAATCTGTTCATATACTATCTCCAAGGAACAGAATCCACCATCAATTAACGATAAGATAATATTGCTATTGAGAAATTGAAAATTAATCATTGTAAAATGTAGTCGTTGTACTAAAGATTTTCAGTTTTTGTTTAGATGGTAAGTGTTAGTCAAAAGGTTGAAAACCGCTGATGCAGATGATTACGGACAAACTACGAAATCCGAAGACCTAAGTTCTAAACGCGACCATGAAAAGGGGAATACCCAAAAATAGGGATTTTCACAGGTGCCCTTAAATGGCGACCATAGTCATTAATATCTAAAAGGGTATACAAGGAGCAAAGGGTTTACAATACCAATTAATGGAGACGACGAGACAGCCAAGGTCTAAAACGAACGGCGGCAGCAACAGCATCTTCACAAGCTCAAGAATCGTAGGCGAACTTTACGGCTCCATTTTACTCTTTTTGAGATAAAATTGAGTATCTATGCATTTATTGCATAAAACAAATAAACAGCCTAGGAAATAATATGAAATATTTCAAGCGTGAAACATTTCCTCGGCTCAGGCGGAAGCAGTTCGCATTGTCGGCTGCCCGCGCATTATCGTTAACCCACGGGTGAGTGCAAAAGTTCTACCCGTTTTTGGATATGCAAATTTGCAATGGAATTGACGTCACACATGACATTGTAATGACGAAAATCGTCGGCCAATCAAACATGTGTCTCGCATAGTTAATCATCTCCAAAAAAATCTCAGAAGGTATAACATGGAAAGCGAAAAGAAGCATATAAGACACTGTTTGTTACACGAGTTTGATAATAAGAGTACGGTAGCCGCAGCATGTCGCAACGTTTGTCAAGTTCATCGGGAGGATGCAGTAAACGAAAGCATATGTCGTCGATGGTTTCGTAAATTTAGGGAAGGTGACAGAAGGTGCCAAGATCAGGCTAGGAGTGGATGGCTATCACACGTTGGAGAAGACGATGTTGACCAAGCCATAAGAAGCAACCCGAATTCAATCGTGCAAGAATTAGCGGAAACCTTCAACGACTTTATCACGAAGTGAAACAATAACAGATGAAAAAGAGGTTGTGTCCCTCCGAGTGTTAATGATAATCTTGAAAAAATTAGTTTTAACCAGATAATTATAAAGAGTATTAAGAAGCACTACTGCTTTTGATAATTACTACATAGGAATCATAAGCAAAATTCAGCTATAAATTGACGCTGGTTTTAGAGAAATGCCCTATCTGTTTAAGAAAATTCATCGAGCTAAGCTTTCTTCAGCAAAACGAATGTGCTAATGCTCAAAATTATACTGAGTTATTTTCTCCTATCTTGTTCTCGCATTAAGCATTACAAAAATGCTTCATCGAGGCCGCTCTTTTTAATTGTTTCATTTAATAATTTACATGCATGCATATATTTACATATGAGCCTCGTGTTTAGGAAAACGGATCACTCATCACAGAATGGAGTACTTTCAGTCTCCCACAACACAACAGCAGCGCCGCCTTTTTACGCTTGTAAAATTATTCCATTTGCTGGAAGAATACAGTAATTGCCTAATTTTCGCAGTTATAATGCTTCTTATCATATTTTTACTACTCGGAAGTTGTATTACCAAACGAAGTGAGACGATATTGGTAACTTATTATTCAATCTACTTTGAGAAAATAATAACTTGTAATCTAAAATGACTTTCATTATAACAGCACTCTTCTGATATGAAAGTTATTCGACGCCATACAGAAAAGTGAAAACTAAAAACTTTCAAATTATTTTCGCATTTCATGATAAAAAAATTCCCATATTTTATGAATTCTCTGCATCTCAAGATAAAAGACGTTAACTGCGTGACCTTGAGCAAATTATAAGTATATTTTCGGCTATTTACGCAAATAACATGCATCGTAAAAGAACTCATATACATTAATTATCTTCGACTAAAATTTGAGCTTAAAATATTAAGATTACTATAATTTTCAATAGATTAACAATAAGATATAAAAAATTATAGAGATGAAACTTTCGTCTGCAGTATTTTCCCATTTTCTTTTCTTTTTTTAATAATAACAAAATTATTTGCTATCTAATCAGTCCAGTATAGAATTTCAGTAAGAAGAACCAAGATTTACTTACTAATTGCGCAGAAATACTTTTCTCCGGAATATGAATATAATTTAGTATCCTAAATTGTTTCAGATGCACAACAATAAACAACTCGACATCGTTGTTCAAGAAAGCCGCTCCAACTGCAGTCAAAATTATTTCGTGGGAGTATAGACAAACACAGCTGCTTCTTTCACAAACCAGTGATATACTCCTACCATTTATCTTCCAACCAGATGATTCTACGATCAGCCATGTGACGTGTTCAAATTTCTGCGCAGTGCAGCAATATGTTAAAAGGATATTTCTCAGAGTGAGACTAGTTTGTTTTTCATATCCATTATACCTTACCACCGGCCAAATGTAGCTATAGTCATAGAATAGAAATAACTCATTCTGGCTCTGACTCAAGCAATTAAATGAAGTCTCCAATGTGTAACATAAATATAAACCAGTTTTCCTCAGAGAGATCTCCAAGAAGGCATTTTTAAACAGTAGGTTGTTACGCCTCGCATAGTTTCCCGTATTTAATTCTTAAGTGTGTTAGCCTGTCTCCTAAATAAATCTTTATGTCTCTTCAACTCTAGTTAGTTAATTAAAGATTATTTTAGGAATTTAGAGGTAATTAGTTAATTATGCTTATATCCCTTAAATAATTCTTTATATCTTGTAAAGGATTGAATCATTTTAGTGTTTTATAAATGAGATTTTTATACATCATTTTGGCAAAGGCAAGTTTGCAAAATGCTGGCAATTTAGCAAAAATAAGCTTTTTGACCTACTATAAATTTTGTCATTAAACTTTTAGAACAAAGATGTTATTAAGTTCACTTCAAAGAAATCAATGCCATTGCTGACTTTTTAATTTCTACAATTCTAATATATTTATATCTTGTAGAAACATTAGGATTTTTTGGAAGCAGGAGACGTGAGAAATGTGCAATGCCTTCGCCGAGACTCGAACCTGGACCTCTTGAATACGCGCCGAGTGTGCTACCGTTACACCAAGAAAGCATGCAGAAAGGCGGGAGAAAATAACCTTATATACAACCCCTTTTAAAGAGCGACTAGGGCTCAGGGGACCCAATAGCCAAATCCCGGTGATGAAGAATCATCATCCACCACATTTTAGTTCGAGCGCCACTGAAGAGTCATTAGGTCTTTTTTTTTTAAGCTGGAGTGAGCAATGCCCTCGCCAGGATTCGAACCTCGACCTCTCACGCCGATTGTGTTACCGTTACTCCAAGAAAACATGCAGAAAGGAGGTAAAAAATACCTTATAATCTAGCATTTGTATCTTCCACAAATTCAAAAACAGTAAATAAATTAGTACAAAATTGGGGTTTCAAAAGCATGTTCTGGTTTTTAAAATTAAGAATAACTTCAGAAAGCCCTCATTTTATCTTTCGAGTAAAATTAAGTTAAATTACTACAGCTAACTTTACTGCAAAAACTTTTAAAAAGACTTTTTTCTTTACTGTTTTAAACAAAACTTTTACGAGTTAAAATATTATTCTCAGGCTCAGCCGTTATTCAATTTTAAGAATTTATGCATTCTTTGCTTCCACTTAGAATTCCTGCACACATTTAGGAAATGTTAATATATGCTGCAAAAATTTTCAACAAATGTGTAACACATAATTTGAAATTGTCAGATATAATTACAGCAATAATTAACCAATATAATTTTACATTTAAACCCATACTCAGCTGTTATTTAGCAAGTGATATTAAAGCGTTCCTACGTAACAAATTCAAAACTATGCATACATGATGACATAGGATATTAACTGTAGAACAAGAACTTAAAAATTCTTCTATACTGGATAAGTATAGCAATGAGAAATTAAAAAGCAGGTGAAACAAACTCTATAAATTAAAGAAAAGTCATCTATTATTTAACCTAGAGTCAAATGCTAATTAAGATAAATATTCATGAATATGTCTTACTGTTTACTTCCATTAACGAAACGCTTTCTTCGATCTTCAATGGAAAAAATGAAACTAGACTAGAATTTGCAGCTGCCTCGGTACGTGGAAAATTCTCTTACGTCACCTCGGACGTTTAATTTTTCTACCCTTTTATCGAAAACCTCATTATCATAGCAATGCAGTAGCGAAAGCGATTGAGGAAATGCAGCTACTTGATGTGCGTAATTGCATAAGAGTATCAGCATTTAATCCTATTCTTTTAGTTATTGAAGAGGTAAACATACGACATGAAATGGAAATTGTATATTGTTTTAAAAAGAAAATTATGAAATTTAACTCGAATGCTCAATACAGTAGAACACTAATTATCCTTTTTCATAGTATCCGACATGGCTTGTGATATTACCTAATTGAGGGTCAAAAGACATCTTAAATAAATGTTTCCTGTCGAGATATGTTGTCATTTGAGTAATTTACCATTTCATTTCTGTGAATGCTTAAAAAAAAGCATTATCGAAACATTATATTATTTTTTTAAAACAACTTTTGACGTAAAATAAATCAGCAATCGAAATAGAAAAATTATACACCTTATTCACTCTGCTTTGCATTTTTTAACAGCTCAAAGGAGCAATTTTCCCAGAAGGGCTATTAATTTCGTTTTGGCATTTTGCATCGTCAACTATAAAACGGCGTTTCACTTTTCAAATTATTGCCACCAAATATTAGAGCCCTGCATTATATTTAAGGAAATTAAATAATGAAGAATTGTATGAATGTATGTATGTTTCGAGCATTGTGCAAAAATAACGGTAAATAAAGACATCAAATTTAGAATAACGTAATCCTCCACTCGAATATGAGCATCTCGAAGCTCAAATTTAGAATTTGGAACTTGTTTTATTATCTATTTCATATTGTGTAAAACTTTAACGAATTTTCGATTATCAAACTCAACGATTTCAAAGAGAGTAATAGCAACACTGTACGAAAAAAAAAAACATTTTTATCTCCAGCGCCCAAAACTATATATCGAAAATTCTAAAGATATCCTCTTTTTAAATATTTAGTAATATTGCCGTTGAATTGAATTTTACAGTTTAAGCGAAAAGAACATGATATTTACTAAATAAAGTTAACACACGAAGCGTTAAAAAAACGCCCCTTAGGGCAGAATGTAAAATCTGAAAGCTTTCATATTTTTTTATTATTATTTTTATTTTTTAAGTTAATATTTTATACTCAGCTGCACCCATACTGATAGTTTGGCCTGTGTTCAAATTCCAGCTTGTATGTTTTCGCGGTTTTCTCAATATTTAATGAGAATATTAGCCAGCTTATCTTAAAAAGCTTTTAACGAAGGAATCCCTTCTCTTTAGCCATGTTTCATTTTGCCATAATCCAAATAACACAACCTCTCTTAGCTTCCTTTATGTGACTGTAACCTTGCATTTCCCCATCAAAAGTAAATAACAGTTTTTAAATCATTTTCATGCAGTAAAAAAAATGCCTTATTGATTTCAATACAATAAAAAAGTACATAGATCTCTCTCTACATAATGGTACAAAATATTGAAATGCGAGGCGGGGGTATAATATAAAAGCATGACATGAATGCCCAATTTAAAATAAAATTTGCATCATGTATATTAAATAATAAATTATAATAGGACTGCAAGTACCTGAACTCCAGGTATCTGGAACTTCAGCTATCGGGATAATTTTTTTTTCTTCTAGTCCAAGCTAGTTTAAGCTTTCTGCTAGTTTATTTGTATTTTTAATTTAATTTTAATTTTTCAGGGATTTAAATAATATAAAATGGTAATACAATACAATATATATGCATTTAAGAAGTTATCAAATTAAATTAGATTCATGGATTCCACTTGTACCAAATGATACATAATTATGTCCTGCTGTTATTTTGATGTACTTCCATCGAAAACAATGTTAGATCAAATGTTTTTATCGTGCTCGGATTGCAGCAAGAAGAGAGGAATGCTAACCGCTAAAAGTGGCTTTTCCCTTTTTAAAACTAGAAACTGCTTTTGGGGTTTCCCCTTCTTATTTCACAGTTCAATCCTTGAAACCCCAAACACTGGTAAGCGAATAATCGCTAAAGTGTGTGAACAGAGACGTAAGACTCAAGAAGGGTTAACTACCCTTTATTTCTCAAAATAAATATGACACAATCAGCTCCTAACTCGGAGCGTACAGCAAAGCCTCCGCTTGGGCTTGAACTCAAATTACTATGAAATTAAACTTAACTAAGCTTAACTAAAGCTAACTGAAAGATATAGCCGCAGCGATCAAGATTCTAAGTACTTGGACCCTAAATCTTAATTAAGTCGGCGAAGACAAACAAGGGCCTAAAGTACGGCCGAGCGTAGTAATAGCTTAAAGAGAGACGTAGCCAAAGGCAAACACGCGCTAGTCAGGAACTCGGACTCTCTAACGAAGTCTCGCCGACTTCGTTATCGACTTAAATACTATCGATAAACTTCGACTTAAATAGTATTCTTACTCATTCGCATTAACCGCGTTTCTGAAAATACATTCTGGTAGGAAATTGTAAGCTGAAGCTAGAAGGGATAGAAAAGATGCATAAACTTAAAGTAACTATTATAAAATTAGGATAAACCTTACATGCTAATAATAAATCTCTCAATCATTTCAAAATTAATCTTTCTCGTATGATTTTTAAGCAACGCTAATGACCCAAAATTTTCATAAAGCTTCAGCCAATAATAATTTCAAATTTGTGAACCAAAACGTAAAATTAACCAATCGAAATTAAATCATTCTGAATCTGGTTTTCATCTTTGACAATCGTATTCCTTCTCTCATTTCGCTATTCAAGTTTATTCTCCTCTGCCGCATTTTATTGCTTCAGATATTAAAATTGTAAAAATTCATTCAAGACCGTGCACGTTTAGCGCCAGTTTTACATGTGTTTCCATCAAAAAAATTTGTCTGCAATGGAAACATTTGTTAAGAAATAAAAAAAAAATTTCTACCGGCAATTATTAGAAGTATCTCAGTTTTTCACTTTAAAATTTTTACACGTATATATGAGCATGGATATATACATGCATACACACAGGGTGTACCGTAAATGTTGCGACAAACTTTTAGGGAAGATAGGGCGCATCATAAGGATTAAGAATTGCATAGGAACCCATGCCATGCCCTGAAATGTCAGGGGTAATTAGTAGTATAGGTAGATGATGCGAAACGAAGCAAGAGTGATTAATTTGAAACAATTATTGGACATGAATACAAATGGTGTACGACAGCTTCAATGTTACAACAGATGCTCGAAGTTTAAACCATCAGACTCCAAACATGCCTGACACCGACGGACCATTGATTGCCGCATATGTTCAAACACACCGGGAGTTTCTTTGATTGTAGCAGCTGCGCAGGCGAGTCTTGCCACGAGATCCATTTCAGACACAACAGGATCGTGATACACGACACTTTTGAGGGCTTCCCACAAAAAGAAGTCAAGGCTCGATAAATCCGATGAACGTGAGGGCCAGGGAATTAGTCCATCACGCCCAATCCATCGATGCGGGAATGATCTGTTCAAATGGCTACGAACATCCAGTCCAAAATGTGCACGGGCCCCATCATGTTGGAATGACACGTTTCGCCTCACATTTGGTGGAACATCGTCAAGCAAATCGGGAAGAAACTGTTTCAGAAAGATCCAATACTATACGGCTTTCAAATGGTACGTCGATGTCAGGTATGTTTGGCGTCTGATTATGCAAACTTCGAGCATCTGTTATAACATTCAAGCCGTCGTGCACCATTTGTATGCACGTCCAATAAATGCTTCAAATTAATCACTCTTGTTTCTTTTCCCATCTTCTACCTCTGCTATCACTTACCCATGACATTTCCGGGTATAGGTTCCTATGCAATTCTTAATCCTTATGATGGGTCCTATCTCCCCTAGAAGTTTGTCGCAACATTTACGGTACACCCAGTATATATACAAGCGAGCACATGTTTGTGTACATATATGTTACATAAAAAGACAGAGAAGCATTTTGCTTGTAAGTAATTGGGTTATATATATATATATATTTGAAAGGTAATAATGTAGTTTAATATGCTCGTTTACAGTAAATTTGCTTGTGAAGGTCCTAATCATTTAGAATCTCGAAAACGTCGCACCCTAAGGTAGTAAAGTAAGCATTGGGTAAAATGGAAATCATTGAAAGGAACATAAAAATGTAAAATATTTTAGAAGGCTATATTGATCTCCCAAGCTCAAAGCTTCGAACAGAACTTATCAACGGAAAAGTGATTTGAAACCTTGTACCTAATTCGTCAATGAGTTTCGAATGTAGGTTAACTTCCTCTGAGACTTTGAGATAATGCGCGAAATATTTGAAATAATTTCGCAACTTGGAGTTCATCTTTTAGACGCTCTCAAATGTTCAGATCTCTTCCCTACCCACATTCGCAACTCTCAAAGGGAATATAAACGCTAATAAACACGGTAACGTAAAAATCAAAAAAGCAAAATTCAAAATGACATATATACAAAAATGTAAACTAATGCGAAAAGGGAAGTGAAGATATACAAAAACGCTACTAATAAAAGGTAAAATAGATGTACAATCATTCACATGAAGTTATTTAAGTTCATAAAAACCTTCAGGTAAGGTCAATATATAAAGCCTAAAAAATGGGCGGTTAGAGTGTGTGAAAGATTAGCTATATATATATATATATATATATGGGCACAAAGATTCTTCTTACATCGGAGATTGGCAACACCCTCACCATCAAAGGCACGTGACCACCTCTAGTGGAGACGCCAGTCGGGAGATGGAAACAGACGGAGACGAGTGATGGCGTAATTTGGAAGCAGGGTGATGTCAGGCGAAATGATGATGCGCTTCGAGAAATCAAAAATGAACTCTAAACCTTTTTGGATGTGACGGTATTCTGTTTCGATAATGCCACAGACTTGAATTTCTCATCTTATTTTCTTTTTACTTCTTCTACGTGTTAATTATGTCCGAGTGTTGTCATTAAAAAAACATAAAACGGCACTACTATTCTCTTCGTTATTAAGGACTAAACCTAACCACATCTCACATAAAAAATTATTTTAATACAAAATAATTAAAGTAAAATACAAAAGAAAAAAAAGCCGTAATACATTTGTAAATAAAAGGCCTTAATCAATCTAAGGTCATAAGAGGAATATTTTTTTCCTTAATTACATTTTCTTGAATTCTGTTAAAATACTGAATTATCTAAATTTAAACTTTTGGCACTGCCATGCTTTTACAAATAGGATTTAGGGAGTTTCGGGTGTGCTGTGGCTTCTGCATTCTTGCTTGTTAATTATAGTGTAATAAAAAATTTGCAGCTAGATGCGCAGTTTTTAAAACCTTGAAATACTATCTTTCAAGTTTTAACTTTCTAAAATACACACATCATTGGTGCAGCCGATTACCAAGAAGAAGGGAGGTGCACAACTACATGTTACAGCAGTCCCTTTTACAAAATTTCAAAGTTCTACAGCTACTCGTTCTTGAGTTATGCGAGATACATACATACGTACGTACAGACGCCAAGAAAAAAATCTCTTTTGAATGCATTTTAAATCCAATTTACAATCCTTTTTGGCAGAAACAGCCTTTTATTCTGCCCGTACTTACAGGTGTCACTCAAAAACATCGTTCATGTGGTTTCGAGAGCCGTTGAAATATGAAACATGAAATTTTTCGCGATTACAATACTCCCTTTGCTTCGTACAAGGAATTACATAGATAATGGCTTACACATTTGACAATTTGACAATGCAATTAAATTAACAAAAGGTTTCAAAAGATAATGGCTTATACATTTAGCAATGCGATAAATTGCGTTATTTAGGCTTCCCACGATTTTATTATTATGAATTTTATTATGTATGAAATGACACTTGGTGGCTTATCAAGAAATCGATGTCAAATCTACAACCATAGAGAAACACCATTAGTGAATTCAATAAATAATTGAATAAAAGATTATAAAAAAGGGTTTCTCAAACTGTTTTACTTCGTGCAAATACTGCATTTGTGATTGAATGTATAATTAATTACATATTTGAAATTGTTTATGCAATCTATTACTATCTGAACAATTAGATTAAAACTTTTGCTTCAAACAATACTTATTCTGCTTAAAAATTGATATTTTTTTCCATTAAAAATAAATTTTTGAGACAGCATTTTTTATTTTCATGACATTCAGGCTCATTTTGTTGCAAAAAGGTCTATATTGTATAGATATTATTACAGATTCATAGGGATTATTACGTATTACAGACTTAACAGGAAGTATTTTCGTACAAAACAGTATTATTTAACCTTATTCTAAAGCGAGAAAACATCTGTCAAAGATGAAAAAGCATATTTGATTTTTCAATAACGCTTGAATATCAAATTTTCATGTACAGTCACCACGCCCGGGTATGTCAGTCTCGCGTTGCTGTGGTCTATCTGAAACAACAACTATATTCTCGAGGTCCTCCGTTACATCAGGCCTATTAATTCTTCTCCTGTTCAAAAGAACCTTCATTTTTGTCCATATCTTCTTACAGGGACCGCACTCTCTGCAGCATATAAGCAATACGAATAGCAGAATAGCAACCAAAAAGACAAGCTTGATGGTCTCGTTGATGAGCGCCACGTGACGGATATCAGTCCAAGTTGTATTAAATTTTGCCATGGGAAACATACTTCTGTCCTTGAATATATAATGCGGTTTAAAGTGAACTGGTGTGACATCGTGGTGTGACAAAAAGGACATTGCGTTTATAGAAAGTTGAGATAGCTCCGAAGCTTGGATTTTATATCGTTAGTCCCTAGAAGTACAAAATTCCATGCATCTGATTAATAAAAATCAATACTGATAGTTAAGATTTTAAAAAATTTCATACAGTACATTTTAAACGTAGTGAAGAATCGTAGTTATAACTGGCCTCATCAGAGCATTCTGCAGCTGTGACCATTAAATTGATCGATATTAATATTTGTACATGGTCTCTAAAAGATTCTGCGGTGTCCGCGGAAAAATCGTGGCAAATACATCGCGGAGAAAAGAACGCAAGGCGAAAACATCATTTTACAAAACATTGTGGGAAAAATAAGGTGGAAAACGTCGCAGTTCTAAAACATCTTAGCACAAAACATCGCCATCGAAAATAAAGTCGTTTAAAGTAGCGTCGCAAAAAATATCACGGTAAAAAATGAAGTACCTACAAATAATCGCATGACGGTAACATCGCAATCATACGTTTTTATGCTTTGAAAATTCGTATATTAGCATAACGATTTGTGAGCGAAAGAAGAAATGAAGAATATTTTTACTTTTACATTTGTTATTTTTGAATTAACTAATAAATTTTTATGACAAAATAAGAAAGAAATTTAAGCATTCAAAAACTGAAAATTAGAAGAAAAATAATGCTAGATATAGCAGTTAATAGAATTTGAATTTATGTAGTTTGAATTTATATATTTTGAATTTATATAGTTTTGAATTTATACAGGTAAACGTCAATAATTAATTAATCTCATTCATAAAGTTTTATTGGTAATTTTTAATGAAAGATATACTATAAAAAAGATTAGGAAAAAAAGTCAAATCTTGTCGCAATGTGCCGGCAGCCAATCCGCTTTTTAATGGGGATTTCACCTTCTTTGAATTACTGTATGCCCTTCAGAATTTGATCTCCTCTAAACCATCTGACCTAGACGGTATCCACGGACATATCCTGTGCCATCTTGGTACTCAAGGCAGAGAGAAACTTTTGCACATACTTAACTTGTCTTGGAAAACAGGTAAACTTCCGAGGCAATGGAAATCTATCGTTATCCCTATACGCAAACCAAATAAGACTAGTTCTAAGGAAAGTTATCGACGAGTCGCTCTTATGTGTATCGCATGCAAGCTGATCAAAAGAATTATTCTGAGGAGATTGACTCATCACTTCCCGAGCAATTTGCTTTCCAAAGGGACCACAGCACTATTTATCAAATACTGTATTTTACATAGTGAGTCAGAGATGCCCAGAATCTTAGGCCAACTAGACAGATTGTGGCGGCTTTCCTAGGCCTGTCTAAAACGTTCGACAGGGTTGGGAAATATAAGCTCTTAAAAGACTTTGACATTAGAGGCAGAGCACTGCCCTGGATCTCGAACTTTTTGAATCATCGTAAATCCCGTGTCAGATTATAAGACAATCTTTCAGGTTTTTTTTCAAAATGCATCAGAGAATTCCACAAGGCTCTGTACTAAGCCCCATCCTTTTTTCGCTGTTTATTTCAGGGATTGGAAAAAGCTCTATTCTTGCGAAGTCGCACTTTTTGCTGATGGTATTGTAATGTGGAGCACTGGTTCTGACATTAATGAACTGGAACTTCAGATCAATAAATGTCTGGTAGCAATTCAAGAGTTTGCAGATATCCACAAACTTTATTTTAATGCTTCAAAATCCTCCAGCTGCCTCTTTACTACAAAGAGACATCTTTACTATTACTCTCCTGACATTTCTCTGAATGGAGTGCGCTTTGACTGTAATAAACACCCTACTTACCTCAGATTCACTTTGGATCCCGAAGTGAACTGCAGAAAACATATCGAAAAATTGGCTGATAAGTCAAGAAAAAGACTTCGCATCATGAAATATATCTCGGATAGGGACTGGGGTTCTGACGCCTCTACCCTCAGAATAACCCACATCATCTTAGTCCATTCTGTCCTTCAATATGGTTACTAAATCTATCAATTGGTCTCAACTACAAACTTGAGGAAACTCGAGAGAGTACAGCTTACTGCGGCGAGAGTTATCACTGGCCTCAGAAATAGTTGCCCAAACGACGTGGGTCACTATGAGGCGGACATCCAGCCTTTGGCAATGCGTTTTAAGGTAAATTCCTACAAGTACTTTAACAAGCTAGAGAGTTTCGGTCCTATAATCGGATCTCAGCCTTTATTTTAAATTATACAAACAATAAACGCCTGAAGCGAGACAGCCCACTTAGTTGTGTATCGATTAGGATTTTATCAATTTTAATGTTGAAACACCTACACCTTTTAGCTGTTATGCTCCAGATACTTCATTTAATCATGTTAAAGTACGTTAGGAATTGTTAACTGATATTGTCAAGGGCAAACATCACCCGGAACTTCTCAGGCAAATGGCCCTTGAAATCATAAATGAAATTCCTGCCCAGGCCTTTGTAATTTATGCAGATGGAAGCATATCAGATAAGGGTAGAGCAGGGAGTGAAATTTATAGTAACACCCCTAAGGGAGAATCAGATGCAGCATCAGAAACTCTGACCATTTCTTCCTCTTCAGATTGGAACTTATCGCCATCAGCAAAGCACTTTGATTATGCTCTCTGTTCGACTAACGACATTATATGGATTCTGATAGACAGTAGAAGCTCCATTCAGTACCTTAAAAACTGGACTAAAATCATGCAGGAGACCGATCAAAATATCACATAAACTTTTTGTGCTTGGACAGCGTAAATCAATATATCTCCAGTGGATACCGTCCCATGTTGGGGTGTATGGTAATGAAATAGCTAACGATCTTGCAAGTAAAGGTTGTGATCTCCCTACCCCCACTTTCACTGATTTAAGCCCATCTGAAGTATATTCCCATTACAATAAAACGAACGTGGCGTGAAAATTTTCTCCTGCTCACCATTGGTATATCGCTGAGCAACCAGGCCTGTCACTACAGGCTAAAAGGACTAGATCTCTCCCAATGGTCATGACCAGATTTAGAACCAGGCATCTTTGATGCATGAAATTCAACGGGGAGGGAGAGGACCTTTCTCTTGTGTGTCTATACCCTTTCTGCTCTTCCGCTCACCTACTGGAGTGTAAAGGCGTCTTCCTGAGACAGCTGTCGGCTGAGCAGGATGATGCCCAGCGATTCACTTGTGCCGCAAGGTATCTTGGACCTGGCTCTCCCGGCCCAAAGGAATTAGTAATCTATAGTTCCCAAAGGATCCGTATCCTATCCCAAAGGAATTAGAATTTCCCAAATTCCCAACAACAGATTAGAAAAAATATGAGTAACTGCACGTGGTTACCTCTATTAAAATTATTTAATTAAACAAATTAATCCAAAAATGTGAAATATAGAAATAAAAATACTCTTCATTCCTACTTGCTTTCGTAAATAATTATGCGAATACTCATTTACAATAATTAAAGCCTGAAAAATATGTCTGTGTTGCTTTTGGTTTGCGACAATTTGTAGATGCTTTATTTTTTTATCACGATATTTTTTACGACGGTGTTTTCGAACTGCGTTATTTTCCAGCACGCAGTAGCAGGTACTGAATATTGGTAGATGGTGAACTCTGAAATCCTTTTCAAATGACAACTTAGAGTATTTATATTTATTGATTAATGATGGCAGTTAAGATGTAAGCTGCATTTAAAAGACTGCCTGAAAGCTTAACTACTGACAAGTTATTTTTAAAAATCAGCAACATGTAACGCCTTTTTTATTAATATGCCCAGTCATAGAAAAGAACAAAATTTCTGATTCTTTAAAAATATAAGAAGCAATATATTATGCGCTGATTTCTAAATAATGTTTTGCGAACTTACAAGACATGGTAAAATGATTTCCATAATGCAGCTCTCAAAGAGAACTAGGATAGTGCTTGATTATTTTCGTCATTTGAGGAGTTGAATTTGACTAAGCACAACAGTTTTTCTTTGCAGTCAAGTGGTATATAATAAGGCATGAGTGAAGCTGTGGACCTCGCACTTTCCAAAACATCAGTTATCCCTTTTGAAGCGTGAGAACAGCAGTGGAAATACAAAATGTTACTTACTAGAGAAAAAAGGAGCAAAAGACGAAAAGAAATTTTGAAAGATTTCTGAATTTTTATAATCATTTCAGATTATATAACAACTTACAGATTCAGAAAACGGTAAAAATACTATTATTAATGAAGCAATTAACGAAGAAAGTGAAAATGAATCTATTTCTAAACAATGGTATGTGAAATGATTATATCTATTTATGTTTTTGAAGCATTAAAAGTGCCAGAAAATGAAATAATAGGCTTTATATAAATAGGTTAGAGGTTGTAAGAGTTGTAGCCTATGACGTCCAATCGGGCACCATCCAGGATGTCAGAGCTTGGCATCAATCCTATTCTGAAAAGTCGGAACCAGCATCCATAATGGATGCCGCCCATAGTGGATCTATAATGGTTATCTCATTCCAAATTTTACAATTCATCTCTGAATAATATCCTTTCGTGCTATACAGGATGCATGAAGGAAGGTAAATGTCCTCGAATAGATGATAGAGATGCAATGGGGGCTATTTAACTGATCGATTCTTTAGACCAATTTTTGCATCTGGAGCATCCTGAGCTTCTGCGCTGATTGCATGAGCTTTCTCTGACACACTCTAATTAACACCGAATACCTAGTCTACCACTCAGATCAAGATGGCACCTAATGCTTCTTTTGGTCTAATCTGGTTCGCTTAAGCTTAAGATACGGCCTCTTTCTAAATCAGAAAATTATTCGCAGAGCCGTCAGGTATGTTTTAAAAGTATCGCTGTACACAACCTGCGTTAATAAACCAGAAACTCTGATTAATATTGCATGTGAATGAAGGCCCTGGTCCTTCTCATACGCGCGGAAAGAGCCTTTTAATATCAATGGCACTGATCTTCTAACATTTGCATAACTATTCAAACAACATTTGAATGCTTAGTTCTTTTATGCGTGCATTTATATAAATCAAAATCTTATATATATATATATAAATCAAAATCTCGAAAATTGGAAGGAAAAAGAAAATGCCG
>KK118711.1:331195-359095 GCA_000611955.2 Stegodyphus mimosarum | reverse complement strand
TTTTTTTTTTTTTTTTTTTTTTTTAATATGATGAGTTGGTTGGTTGGTTGGCTTTTAATGGCACAAAACCTAGAACGTTATTATGCGCCAAACGAATGGTGAGCGAGATAGAAATGCACGAACATTAGTGAGTATGATTTGTGATCGTATCTGTGATGCTGATGAAAGTATATACAGATGAGCGTGAGAAGTGCTGTAGCAACGGGTAGAGCAGGTTGTAAGGAAAAAAACTCAGTTCATATGATAGAGGGAGATGCGTTTTAAAAAACCTTATGATGTTAATGTTGGAGTTTCTTCCAATCAGTCTGTTGAGTTAAAACTTGTAGAATTAAAAATATGATCACGTTTTTGATTAAAAATAAGTCAGCAGATTAAAATATGATTGACTGAATTAGGAGAGTATGAATTGTGATCGTATCTGTATTACAGGTGAAAGTATGCACAGATGAAGGTGAGAAGTGTTCTAGCAATAGATAGAGCAAAATATGAGGAAAAAGAACTCAAATCATATGGTAGAGAGGGATATCTAAGAAATTTATGAGGTTGATGTGAGGATTTCTTCCAATAAGATCTGTTAATTTAACATTCGTAGAGTTAAAATGATGGTCACGTTTTTGATTAAAAATAGGGCAGCAGGTTAAAATATGATTGACTGAAATAGGAGTGTTGCAAGTGCCACAAATAGGTTCCTTATCTCCTTTCAAGAGATGCTGATGTGTCAGTCTGCAGTGACCAATTCGTAGACGAGTCAGCAGTACATCCTCCTTACGATTTCCTCTTGACTCCCAGTACTCCAAATTGGGTTTCACTTGCCTTAATTTATTCAGAGTCTGATTTTTCCATAGTTCTTGCCACCTGGACAAGATCTTTGCTTTGATATAATTCCGTATGTCTGTAAAGGGGACCTCATTTTCGGAAGTACTATCAGTTGATTTTGCTGCGGCATCGGCGAGTTCATTGCCTTTGATGCCTACATGTCCGGGCACCCAGCAGTATGCAATAGAATAACCTGCTTTTCTCAAACGAAGGTGTACCTTTAATATATCTAAGACCAAAGGGTGGCTAGTATTTGTATTTATTGATTCAAGGGCACTCAGAGAATCAGAATAGATGATGAACTTTTGTTATTCTACTTAGAGATGAAATTTAAGGAGTTCAAAATGGCTAGAGTTTCTGCCGTTAAGGCGGATGCAACCTTATGAAGAGTACTACTCTTGGTTATTTTTTCACAAACAAAAGCTGCCCCGACATGGTCATGGTTCTTTGAGCCGTCAGTAAAAATTGCTGTATAGTTAGAATGACTGCTTCTATGCTCTAGGAAGATTTGTTGGTATTGGATATCATTGGTATTGTTTTTCTTAAGTCCTCCAAAAATGTCAAGTAGTTGAATATTCAATTCTTGCCAGGGTGCTATACCGAAAAGGTCGAAGCTTTTGGGATGCAGATCACTTAGGTTGAGTTCTTCGATCAGTGGCAGAACACGGAGATCAAAAGGAGGGATACATGAAGAACTTGCTTGGTAGAGGCGCCAGTACCGATCAGATGTCATGAGACGAGTGGGATGTTCGACCCGTGACATTACTTTATAATGAAATTCAAGGGATAATTGCTTGCGTCTGAACTCCAGAGAAGGTTCAGAGCAGATGATATATAAGCTTTGGACTGGAGATGTTTTGAAAGCTCCACAGTATGTCCGTAGAGCTTGATGGTGAACTGTATCCAATTTCAGTAGTACAGAAGGTCTTGCTAATCCATAGATAATACAACCATAGTCAAGTTTGGAACGAATTAAAGCTCTATATATGCGTAGCATAGAACAGCGTTCTGCTCCCCATGAAGTATTTTCTAGGAATTTCAGTATGTTAAGGGTTTTAATGCATTTTTTTTAAATTTAAGATATGCGGAAGGAAAGTGAGCTTTCTGTCAAAGACGACTCCTAGGAATTTTGCTTCTGGTTCAACTCGGATCAAGGAACCATCAAGGTGCAGCTCAGGTTCGGGATGTAGATTTCTTTTGCGACAAAAATGTACGCAGACGGTCTTCTGGGTAGCAAATTTAAAACCATTGCTGTTGGACCAATTTACTATTCTGTTTAGAGCAATTTGCAGTTGTCTTTCGATATATCTCATATCTTGACCATGACAGTAGATCATTAAATCATCAACATACATGGAACCATGTACTGTGGGGGGAAGTTCTCTTAAAATAGAGTTAATTTTCGGACTGAAAAGCGTAACACTGAGTACCGACCCTTGGAGTACACCTTGTTGTGCAAATACACGAGAGAACAACGATCCCATCTTAACTTGGAATGTGCGATCCTTCAGAAAGTTTTGAATAAAGGCAGGTAAGTTACCTCGAAGTCCAGTGCTATAAAGGTCGTGAAGAGACCCATGCCGCCAGGTTCTATCATACGCTTTTTCCATGTCAAAGAAGACTGAAACCACGTAATTTCTTTTTGCAAATGCATTTCGTACTGCGGTTTCTAAAAACAGGACATTGTCAAGTGAGGATCTTCCCCTACGGAAACCACTCTGGTAGGGCGATAAGCAATGATTATTCTCCAGATAGTGGGTGAGACGACGGTTTACCATCTTTTCCATAACCTTGCAAAGGCAGCTTGTGAGCGCGATGGGGCGATAATTTGAAGGATTCTTTGGGTCCTTTCCAGGTTTAGCAATGGGATCACTATAGCATTTCTCCAAGCATTAGGAAAAGAGCACTCCTTCCATATTCTGTTATACAAAAAGAGAAGAGATTTTAATGATTCATTGGACAAATGCTTCAGCATGACGTAGGAAATGCCATCTTGGCCAGAGCTCGTCTTAGGAGTTAGCGACAAAGAACTCATCATCTCCAGCTTAATGAAATCAGTGTTATATGCTTCGGTGTTGAGAGAGTTAAAATTGATGGATGTATTCTCAGAAAAGCTTAGCTGTGAGGAATGCTGGTGAATAGTTAATACTATTTGAAACAGCACTAAAGGTCTCCCCTATGACATTAGCTATGTCTTCTCTGCTGCTATACGTTACGCCTTCCTTTTCTAAGATGGACAGTCCATGATATTTATAATTACCTGAGATTTTTTTAACTTTTTCCCAAACACACTTGCTTGGAGTAGAAGAGGTAATGGATGACACATAACTGATCCAAGTGTCTTTCTGTCTTTGGCGCCGCACTCTCCGAGCATTTGCTTTTGCCTTTTTATAGGAGATAAGGTTTCTAAGCGTGGGATACCTGCGAAAGATTCTCCAGGCTTTTCTTTGCTGTCTATGAGCTATCTGACAGTCATAATTCCACCATGGTTTGGGATGTTTAGAAAGATGATATAGGAATAGAGATTTTTGCTGCCTGGACGAGAGTATCAGTGATAGTTTTTACAGCTTCCTCAATTGACGCATTCTTTATCATGTCGTTAGTGAGCATAGCCATATGGGAAAACATTTCCCAGTCCACTTGTTCGTAAACAAAACGTGGTGATGTGGCATTAGGCCATGCTGTAAATTGATTAAAAGTCACGAAGATGGGGAAATGATCACTGTTAAAAATGTCATTTCCAATGCTAAATAAACAAAAAGGGAGAAGTGATGGCGAACAAATGGCCAGATCAATACTATGAAATGTCCTCGTGGGCTGGTGGAAGTATATTTGTTCTCCACTATTAAGGAGGCATAAGCAATGATCACAAATGAGGTCTTCTATTTGTTTACCCCGAAAATTTATATCACCACTGCCCCAAAGGTGATTATGGCCATTGAAATCTCCAATTACAATAAAAGGAGTAGGCAACTGTTCTACCAAATCATCTAATTCCTTTTTATCTATCACTTCATTAGGAGGCAAGTAGATAGTACAGACAGTGACAAGCATACTGATATTGATATGCACAGCAACAGCTTGGAGACATGTGTTCAAGGGAAAGACAGTCGAAGGGTAGGTTAGGATAGGGAAGTTAGGATAGCAATGCCTCCGCTTACGCGCTCACCAGATAAAAAGTCTTTCCTGACAGTTGAATATCTCCGTAACTTAGCTGTGCTTTCTTGCTTGAGATAAGTCTCCTGCACTCCAAAACAGGCAGGTTGATAAATGTCTATCAGGTTTTTGATGTTCACTAGGCCTTGATGAAATCCGCGACAGTTCCAAGAGATTAAAGTAGTCATCATGAATGTTTATTTTGTCTATGCTGTTTCTTTGTTAAGCGTGGCAGAATATTCTTTGTCTGAGCTAATCCTTCTTCTAATTCCATTTCAGATTCAAGTGTATCCGATAGCATACTCTCTAATGAGGTATGACCAGAATTTACTGTTTTAGAGTTTGTGTTATTTAGAGAGGATTTAGTTTGTTTTTTAATATTTGTTCCTTCAGGTTTTTTATGAGTTGGTGTATGCTTAGTACTGGCAGATAGATTGCTACTTGGTGTTTTTTGTGCTATTTCAGATTTAGGCTTTGTTTGAGTAGTAAGTGACGTTTGGATGGCTATTGAGCGAAACGATTTTATTGCATCACCAAAACTCAGATTTGGACGAGGTTGGATGCTTTCTAACAATCTCTTAGCTTCTGTATAAGATATCTTTTTAGTTACCCTTATACTTTGAATTTCCTTTTCGGATTTCCATTTGGGACAGGAGCGAGAGAAGGATGGGTGACTTCCTTTACAATTTACACAAAGAGGCTCGGCAGTGCAACCCTCACTGTTATGATCTAATTTACACAAAGAGGCTCGGCAGTGCAACCCTCACTGTTATGATCTACGGAGGAGCAGCGAGCGCATGTAGGTGTACCGCGACATACATCCTTTGAGTGTCCAAACCGCTGGCACTGAAAACAACGCATAGGGTTTGGCACATACGGTCGCACCGGGCAATGCAAATAACCTGCTTTAATATGATTTGAAAGTTGAGGGGTGTTAAAGGTTAGAACGACATGTTTAGTGTCAATTAACTGACCATCCCTTTTGATTTTTATTCGACGTGCGTCACAAACATTCTGCTCGGCAAGCTCCTCGATGAATTCCTCATTCGACACTGTTAATAGATCGACTTCTGATATTACGCCGCGACTGGAATTCAAGGTTTTGTGTGCTGAAACCGTAATAGCAACTTGTCCCATTTTTGACATAGTAAGAAGAGTCTTTGATTGATTAGCAGAGACAGTTTCCATTAATAAGTCACCAGACCGTAAGCGCTTAATTGATTTTGGTTCTTCGACAAAGACTTTTATATATTTTTGAACAAGGAAAGGTGACATTTTATGGAATTTAGAAGATCCTGTCATAACCAAAAATCGGGGAACAACTTTAGTGTTTTCTGTACTTTTTGTAGTTCGAGGTCTTTTGCTAGATGATTCATTGGTAGTTTCATGAGGTGTAATAAAGATTTGTGAAGCCATATTTGAAAGAAGTAAGAGATTCGGACCCGGCGTCCCCACCCACCACGGAGTCCAACAAGAGGACGCAAATTCCTACGCCGGGGATGACCGGGTCTATACGCAAACTGGAGCCCCACAGTCGGCTTTCCCGAAAGCAGGTACTCCCGAGAGCTTATCCCCAAGCCACTGACACAAGGACTAGTGACCAGCCGATTGACACCCGCGAGGACAACAAAGTGCCTCCCGTTTAGCTGAAGCAGAGGCCCCTCCTTTCCAGCGACACGGGTCTCCACGCACAGCAAACACGTGGGCAGTTTTCTCGTCACTCAAGAACCAAAGACAAGGGTTGTTCCAGTCTCTCATAACGAGCCCCAACCTCCGAAGAGGAGAACCACAAGGGAGAAAGGAGAGAAGAAAGCTTCAGCTCAGAGCAGAGGAGACGGAAAAGAGGATAGATCACTGGGGCTCCAGGATCGTGACACCCGTCTCACCAAGAAGATGATCCCCTGAAGGGCTAGGGTTTAATATGATGAGAAATTATTTGCTTGTGCTAATCTATAGAATGTAAATTAATGACAAACCGTAAAGCATTTTACGAACCACAGTCATCAAAGTGGTAGGTAGGTAGAAGTGAACGGGGCATTAAAAAACTTCACTATGAATCACATTGACCTTCCCGGCACACTAGCCGTCTTCAGAATTAATGTCTCCCAAGAGTTTGCGGTAAGCATGCGGTGTATTTTATAACGTGTTGAAGATTCTGACTAATAGGAATGATAAAATAAGAATTAATTTGAGAAACTGAACTTACTTTTCAAAAGCAGGAACACTCCTGAACAATTTTTACTATCAGAGGGGAAAAGAAGCTGCTAAAACTATGATCAGGAATATGACGCTACGTAATTAAATATAATTGAGCTAGTTATGAGCGCCGACAAGGCCAAAATTAAGGTAAACTAACATAAAAAATAATAAATAAATACATATTTATATATATATGCCCTTGTGCCATTTCGTCGTCTACATCGCACCATTGCAGACATTGGTGTCTATGATGTGGGGTCAATGGCAATCTTCTTAACGAACACCACAAGTGCAGACCACTAGCCACCAATCGACGGCAAATGGTTGTGGTCGATATAGAAACATGCAGGTTGTCTTGAATATGCTGAAAAATGGAGGTAGAAGTGACTTGCGGGTGCGCCACTGCTTGTTGATGGATGCGTTGATCCACGCGTGCTGACGTCACTCTGGCTTCACCGGCACCTCTCGAAATTGCCACATTTCCTTGTTCTAACCATCGTTACCGCAGCCGGTGCACTGTGGACGCGTCCAGGTGTGTGTCAGCTGAGATTTGCCTATGGACCAACCTGCCTTTCTGAGTCCAATCACCATGTCCTTCATAAAATCGTCTGTCTGTTGGAACTGCCTGCGTTGATGACAGCCTGGCATTTTGTGCTATTACACGCGTACTCCGAGACAAGAACAAATTTGCTATGATGATTTCCCTACCAGATATAACGCCACGAAAATTGAACATTCTGCATTTTGAAAACCTGTGAAAAGTAAAGACAAGGAATGCTAATATAAAAGAATACCTTACGAGTAAATAGGAGTGTTACAAACTGATCTTTATTTCAGAATCCCCGTTCATCATCTGAAAAAGTACAAACTAAAATAACATAACTGTCTTCCGAATCACTGAAACTGTTTCAATGCTTTGTATTGCAGCACACACGAACCTATATGTTAGTCTAAAAGAACATTTTAATATACTAGTACTAGGGAGTACATTTTAATATACTAGGAAGGGAACAAATATTAATAAAAGAGCAACTGCAGGGAACGCATTAGCAACGAGATATACGAAGGCATAGAAGACCGCGCCCATCATTAAGTAGCCACGCCTTCACTGGAAAAAGAAAGATTAACATGAGCAAATGAGATTGAACACAAGCCGGTCCTTGCTGCATAAGCATAGACAGGTGATCACCTAAAGGCAGTCGCAGTAAATACCATTTTGTGGGAACAAAGGTAAAGAGATTATACTAAAACTATCCAAGAATACCGGTCACTGTCCGATTTTCCTTCGTAAGAAAAGCTGGTGCAAAACGTTATGTCACTCTCATGGCGCTATCCAGGATCAGGCTAACAAGCTTAGGTGCCTGTTTCCCATTGAATCCTTATATCTATGCTGTTTCCGGGAATTTAAATAATCTGCATCTGTAATATATGAGCATTAGTAACTGAAGAAAGTAATGAAGTATACGCTACTCACTGAAATACAAATACAGTTACATACGTACGGTTTCCTAAAATCTTGTTCAGTGAGGAAATTAAATGAGACCCGAATTGTCGTCCTTGGTCCGTAATAATTTTTGGATCCAATGTGCAACGAATGCGCAAGCGATAGTTTCAGCCATACTATCCTCCAAAGGTATCGGTTTCAGGCCATCGAAAAAAAGGAGTTATAAAGGCGACAAGGTAAATGTCCATTGGAGAACGGAAAGGGTCCCAAAATGTCAAGGTGAACGAGGTCGAATCTTTGAGAAATGACAGCAAACGATTGTAAAGGCCTACGAGTGTGCCGATTAATTTTCGATTTATAACAGTCTATGCAAGATTATGCCTTATTCGATATGTCTTTTAACATCCCTGGCTGCACAAATCATTCTTGAATGAGTTGACGGAAGGCTGCAACACCTGGATGGAATAAATAATGGAGGTCTCTTGAGTAACGTAACTTCCCTGGAACGCATGTTTGAGCTTTTCCAGTGCTATCATTACAGTAAAGTTATTAAGACACATCTGCAAAAGTTGGAATTAAAGTGATGTATGAGGCTTGGCAAGTAGGTCAGATAACTGGCTATCTTTAGCCTACTCAGCCATACTGGAAAAATCGGTTGAAGCTACGTGGATCTCATTTATCCGGGATAAAGTTATATGCCTAATACTCGTACAGCATTGTCATATGTAGTCAAGAAACTTGAATTTCCGAGGCAGAACGTTTTGAAAAAAGGAAGATCAAGGGTTTATGGTCCATGTATATTGTAAAATGCCAGTCCTGTGAACTATGCCAAAGTGTTTGAAAGCCAAATAGATTGTTAAGAGCTCTCTCATAGGTGCTGTAGTTTTTGCTCTTAAAGCTAAGTTTCCTCGAAAAGAATGCTAGAGGATGCAGCCTTTACCCTTCAATACATTTAATACAGAGCCTGCCAAAAACGATCTTAGAAGCATCAAACGGCAGGGACAACTGCTGATGAGGAGCATGGTAAACTACAGTTCCTGAATTCATAAGGTCAATGTGTATATGCTTCAAATGCTTGCGCTTATGTTTCCAAGAAAACAGCCGTTAAGTTCATTTAAGGAAACTTAATACACTTGAAAGTTAAAAAACGTAGTTTGAAATTATAGGCACTAATTTATACGGAACAAACATTTATTTTCTTTTACTAGAAACAGTAATTTTCAGTAATAAAATATGATGACAATCTGGCTACATTTTGAAAGTTCTCAAAAACTTAATTAAGTAGCTGATATTGCAGCTTCAAGCCAAGTTCATAAATTCTGTACTTTCTCAAATATTCCAGTTTCTAATATATAACAGGCTAAGGAAACTATGACAAGTTTGCTGATCTTTACCTCAATACACAGTTGTTTACTAGACCATCACTAAAAGCACATTCTCATGTACATTGATGGAATACATTAAAAGACCTGGCACTGAGACATTCATAAACTTGGATACCCTAAAACAACAGCTGAGCTGGGATTTGAAGACTGAAGTAGCAAACAGGTTGAAAGGAAATACAGGAAATAATACCAATGTGTTGCCCCATGCAATTTTGAAGAGGTCAGCAGATAAGCTTTACTAACAGCTCAATTTACTAAGAATTTTCCCAAATTTTAATGAAGGATAATCTCAATGAGTCTGTTGATTGATTTTCAATGAAAATTATACAAACAAGTAAGAGGTTTGTTTGAACTGATGTTAAAAGTATAGGTACAAATACACAAAATATTATGCACATACCTCACAATTTAAATAATTAACCGATCTATTTAATACTAGGCTACACTGACACATAACATACTTCAAATCTGAGAATGTAATGATAAATTGTTTTTCAAGACGCTAAAACAAATTTTCATAATTCAGCAATTGAAAACTTTATTTGTGTCTTAAAAATGTCACATTTTTAGTTCATTATCTTGTACTAGTGATCACAATGTTCATGAACAGTAGAAACTAACATTGCACTACAATATGATCTTAAACATTTGGCATTTACTGTAAAAATGTTCAATGTAAAAATTTATAAGCAAACTGCATTGATAAGACTAATGCACATTGAAATGCTCATAAAATGCAATAAATACAAAATTAGCCATTTAAATCCTAAGAAATGTGTAACAAAATTCATGCACCATAATATACAAAGTTCTTTTCTGATGCACGACTTTTATTATAGATAAATTGTGAGCATTTGTACAACTTGCAAATATAGCAATACAATCAATCTATTCACTAAGATGAGCAAACTGTACATTCTTGTACTGAAAGGAGGAGAACAAAGATGAGCTGGAGGATATTTTTCCTTCCAAAGTCTTACTCCCAATGTTAAAAATTTAAGTAAACATACTTAAAATTATGCATACAATGTCACCTTTTCTTTACATAAATCTGAAGGATTCACATTAGAACAAAAATACAAACAATGAAACACAGATATTATTATATCATTTTTAAATCAATATGTTTGAATGGCCATATTTCTTTCACTTCATCCACAAAATTAAATTAACTTACTTTAAAATCAGTCTTTAGGAATGAATGCCTGTTATACATGCATAAAAATATTCAATTTTATATAGTTATTCATATTTTTTTTTTAAATTCTTTCTTCTCATATCATGTGAATTTCAGCAAGAATATGCAGATTTAATAAATAACAGAAGAGTAAAACATTATGGCCTTAATAAATATCTAAAAAGATCTAAATCATATTTTACTCAGAGATCATCATAGTGCATTTAACATGCATTTCAAGCAAACATTTAGTGAAGAGATTGGGGGGGGATATTTTTCCAAAGTTCATTTATACACCTTTTTTTTACGTTCCAAATTTCATTACAACTACATTTTCCTCTTCCAAGTTTTGAAAAAATGTACCTTACATAGATGATATGTTGCATTATTACATCAAATTTTGAACTATGTACAAATTCTATTACACAATCCATAATTATTTATTACAGATCAACATCTTAGATTTAACATACAACTTCTTAATCATACTGAATTTATAATTTAAGCTTCTATGAATGAAACATATCACTATTAGCAATAATAAATTGCAGATATGTTAAATTTGTAACACAAATTTTGAAAAATGGAAGAAAAAAAATTATAGACCCTTTTTTTCTAATGAAATTAGAAGGAAAATATGGATACAAACTAGTTTTTATTACAAGTTTACACTTTCTTTAAATATACTGTAGCTGTTAATTTATAGCTCATTTTTAACATGTCAGAAACTGAATTAATGAGCTGGAAGATTTAAAATTATTATCCTCGAGAAGAATGAAATTCATATGAATACATTAATCAGTATACGATCGTTTAAAACTTATAACTAAAATTAATGCTTAAAATTCACACTGAATTCAGTAACTGATATATATTCTGTATTCCTGGAAATTAAAGGTCATGGGGGGGAGGATGCAAGCTATTTAGCTCTTTATGATACACTAAATAAACTGCCAGTTCTTAGTTCTAAAAGCATTTAAAACTGAGATATATCTATTTCAAACTTCTTCATTAATTCAGCATATTCTCCACTAAGAACTGTTATTATCTTACTGAAAAATAGTGCACTTTATTAATATGAGAGTGGTAATTTATTACAACGAGAGTTACGAGTTTACAAAATCAGTATCCGGAATCTAAAAATCGTGTTTTCTTTTTGTTCTTTCTTTTAATACAAAAGTTTATCTACATAACCCCCCAAAAAAAGTCACACATTTTAATCCATTGGTATTTTATTATGAAAGTGAAATACATGTAATTCATCACTGATTAATAACTTCTTATTTATCAAAAACTAATCTTAATGAAATCACATTTCATTAAGAAACTGAATCAAAGTTTATAAATAAAAGAACTTTAAAAATAGTTTGTTACTAAAATTACCAAATGTAAAAAGCTGTGAGTTTTAATAAAGTTTGTGTTACAGCATAAGAATATTTTACCCTGTTGACAAGAAATCACTTTACAAACAAACAATAAATATGATACTTAATACAACCACTATCTAAAAACTAATAAATGTTTCAAGTCCTCTTATCTTCAAAGAAAACTTCTGATGCAACTCCCCCCTCCACACACACACACACACACATTCACTCTTTCTCACACACAAAGGAGGGGAGGCTATTTTAATACAATTTGAATCCACTAAAATCAATTCCCATGAAATTATGAAAATTTCAGGATTCAATTATAGTTACTGTAGTCTCATAAAAGTATTTATGATACCACAAGAATAAGATAAAATTTAAACAAAAAAAAATGAGGCTAATTTTATAAAATAAAATTTTGATTCAAATTCATTTTGTTAACACTTAGTCATACCATCAATACAACATATAGGTTTTAAACTCTTTTGCCACATATTTTTTAGATTGCAAAGTGAAATTAATGCAGCCTTTCTCAGAAATACACATGAAAATATAAACTGCACTGATACATATACACGATATGGTATAGATAGGAAGAATTAAATACAATGAATAAAATGCAGTCCAAGTGCTCAAATGTAATCAATAAAAAAGTTTTATTTTTAAAACATACGTTTCAAATGTTTTAATGAAAAAGCAGTTAATTCTTTCCCATGAAATTTTCAGAGATATCATTTTAAATTAAGAATGCTGAGAAAATAAAAACTGATGAATTTAATAGCAATAATTACAGCATAATGAAACCCAAATCAAGCAATGTTTATGAGAATATTCACAAAAATTTACATTTTCAACTGCTATGTGTATAAAACACAAAATGGTGCTTAGAAAAAGTTCTACTAACACATAAAATGACAGATATTTTTCCTACGTGCTATTAGATGTTTCGGTACTTCTCGTGTTAAAGTTGGTATCTATGACAATCTGTTAAGGATAAAATTATGCAAAACTGCATTATCACACAAAAAAAGAATCAATATTAGTGATTTGAAATTATGCCAAACTGCATTATCACCCTCCTCCCAAAAAAATCAAAATCTGAAAGGTTTCAGATTTTAAATTACGTCCAAAGGGGCGTTTCTTAAACAGTTTGTATGTTACTTTTATTTATTGAATATCATGTTCTTCGCATTTAAACCATAAAGTTCAGTTAAAGAACAATATCGCAAAATAATTTTAAACTGAGCATATCTTTAGAATTTCCTACACACAGTCTCACGCGCTGCAGATAAAAATGTTTTTTTCTGTTTACAAAGTTTTACAAAATATGAAATCATTAATAAAACAAACTCCAAATTTGGGCTTCCAGATGCCTATATTCGCAGCAGGATTACGGCATTCAAAATTCGATGGCTTTAGGTACCGTCGTTTTATCACAATGCGAGAAACATACATACATTTATGCACATTTTTCATTATTTAATTTTTTTTACATATAATAAAGGGCTGCAATATTTTGTGGCAACAGTTTGAAAAGTGATACAGACTTTTAATGTTTCTGACGCAAAATCGCAAAACGAAAGCAATAGTCCTTCAGGGACAAAGCCCCTTTGGACTTTAAAAAAATTTCCCAATATTAGTGATTTGTTAATATTTTATTAATGAATTATTTACTTATACCATTGTCTCCATAACAAAGTTAGACAAAGAGAAAACTAATTTAGATATCAAATTAAATTTAACATAAAACAGCTAACAATTAAAATACATTTAGAGAGAAAAAATGTCTTAAATTCTTAATGTGAACTTCCAAATTATACATTTTATACAGTGGAAAATATTAAGTGTAAAAACATACAGCAACCATGAATAAGGTATTAGTATTATGCATTTAGGATAATATTAGTCAGTAAAACAACTCAGTAAACAGGAAATGCTAGATATGTGTTTGCAACTGATTTAAAAACAGGGTGGGGAAAAAAATAAATGTAATAACATCTTAGGACATTTGATTATTTGATTCTTCCTCACTTTAATGATAATCTTGATGTGCAAATTCACACACTCAAAAGTTTCAAGTGGCATTCCATGAATTATTATATCAGTTCTCAATACCTTTTCATCTCATTTCAATACACGGTCCTTTCTAAAAAATGCAATGATCTCAGCTACAAAATGCAGCAAATCTATGATCACCTTGCAGATTTTATTTATTTATTTATTTTTAGCATAAATTACAGAATTAAAAAAAAAGCATAAATAAGAAACAATTTTATATTGTCATATATGATTATGTTACTTTAACGACAAATTAAATATGCAGCAGTAAAATAATATACTAAGAAGTTTTGCCATATAAGGGAGAAGGAGCTCCCGTTTTATTACAATGTCCACATTTTCAGGCTTTCCAAAAATCTCCTCCCCCTAACTGAAACAAAATATTATGTTCAAAAGAATTAATTATTCTTTAAGAGATGATATTTGATCAAAACAGATTTTAATTTTTGATTACAGTGCTTATAGTATCTCTTTGCTCCATAATAAATACTTGTAAATATTACATCTACTCCATTGAGTAAAAATACTAGTGGTAAATACACAGAAGAGGTTGAATTTTGTTTTATATACAGCTGATATTTCCACTGTCACACAGGTTTACTTCTTAAACCAAATCCACTGTTTCTCATGACCCCTATTACAGCAAAATGTCAACATGTTATATTATGGAACAAATGAAAAAAAAAATTATAGATAAGAATGAAAAATATTAACTATTAAAACTCATAAAATATAATTACACACAAATGTACTAAACATACGAATTTTAAATACAATACTTTTTGGAATGAATAAAAAAGAATCCTTCAAGAAAAACGTAGCAAAATAGCAGATGCAATACTGCTATAAACCATTGTTATTCCTTCTGTTGCAATTCATAAATAGCAAAATGCAAATTTTAAAAATTAATATATTCATAAATGCTAACAAAAAGGCATATTTAAAAACAGTCACATCAACTTATTGTAAAATAGGAATTTAAACTAATGAAATACTTATTTAAAAAAAGAAAGAAAGAAATTTAGCAGTCTAATCATCATTTACTTTTTTTTTCTGAGCAGGAAAAAAGATTTGAAACCTGTTTGTTCTTCAGTCCAAGCTAAATTTAGGTTTATTACAGTAAATCACAAGGTTTATGTAAACAAGAATTAGGTTTAATAAAAAAAAAAAATCACACCTCTTCTATAAAAAACGTGCAAAAGAGCTGATCTCAGATAAGGATTACTAATTGCAAAATGAACCACCATGATGCTAAATAACAAGAAAATTAATTTTATAGTTAAAAATCTTTTATACATATTTCAACTGAAATTTTCATAAAACTAAACAGTCAAACCAATTTGATAAAGAATTGACATATATATGTTAATGGAAGTAATGCAATTTGTCATTACACAAGGAACCTGAAATGAAGGTAGGAGTTCATAAAATATCCATAATAAGGTGCTGAATAATTTGGAGAAATACAGAAAAGTTTAAAGTCTAGAAAATAATAATGAATATCCAATATATGTTCTGCCACAGCAATGCATGTGCAATCTTAATTCCAAACAGAAATGTTACGATAGTAAAATCAAAAAGTAGATTATGTGCAATATGCTCTAGTAATTATTTTAAATAATTAAAATTTTGGGATAAAAAATTTTTGAGTTTGCCGAGCTTTAAATTTCAGTATTTCGATGATAGTAATACATTTAAAAAAAAAACTCTTTAGCAATATTAATCCTGACTTAAATTTACAATTAAGTAAATAATTCAATTATGTGTCCCTCAAAGCATGAAATTGATATCCCACTAAGACTAAAAAAGAAAGAAAGAAAAAAAAAATTAACCTCCACTTTCTAAAAATTCAGCTCTTATCACTAAAAAAGCCATAAAGCAAAAATGCAGCACGGTTTTTAACAACAGAAAGGAAGAATATGTGATTTTTAGAAATATACCAATACATATGTGATATATTATATAAATATATTTATATATAAAAATGTTTTTCAGCATCAAAAAATACTGTTACCAGCATGTGCTAAGAAAATGTGACTTTTAAAAATGCAACATTATGAATAATGAGTAATGCTTTAGCATCAAAAAATCTCTTCCCAGCCTGTGCTATAATTCTACAAACATGTAATCACTACACTTCAAATATCTAAATTCTGGATTCATATTTATACAATAAATAAAGCTTTAGTTAGAGTGTTTTAAGAATAATAATACTGAAACACATTTCCTTCCCTTTTTTTTTAATACTAGAACACAATTTTAATTTTCAAGTCCTTAAAAATGTAATTAATAACATTTAAGAAAAAATTTTCCAGTTATTAAGTTCTAATATCAAATACACATGTTGCTGAAATCTACAAATTATTCTTAAATAATCTAACTATGAATATAAATTGATCGTCATTGAAGGATAACCAAATTACTGGCCTGATATAAATCTGTTGTTTATTTATCATGTTTATTTCAAACAAAAGTGAGAAACAAGAATAAAGTTATAATATCTTAAAAAGTTAGCTTAGAACATACATCTTTTTACTAATTCACACGCCAACTAGTCCCAGAACATATCTTTACTACAAATAAACAATAATACACTTTAACAACTTTTTGAAGAAATATTCACGAAAAATCTTCTGTTATTTGGCAATTTCAATACATAAATATAACACACGAACTGACAGTGTGCTTTTATTTATTATATAAAAGTTTTCAATATTTGAAGATAAAAAAAAAATTTTTTTAAGTACCACGGTATATTTCAATTTAATATAATCACATAAAAATGTTATTTATAAATGAGTAAAACTATATATACAGATACATTCAAATGCAACTTGGGAATGCAAAACCAAAATGTACAAGCTTTTAATGTAGGCAATGGCAAAATATTAGGTGAGCAAGTTTCTCATGAGCTGTTGTTAATTTTCAACAGCAACACAGATAATAGTAGCAATGATGACATTGGACAGCACAAAAGCAAACAATGTAAATGGAGGCACAGTAAATCAAATTTTCTCTTAGAAGAGACCTTTCTTTTTTTCTTTTTTCTTTTCTTTGCCATCCAAATGCCTGAAAAACAGTAAATGCTATTTTAAGGTGCACAAAAAAAGCTATCAATAACATTCAAGCAGCATGCAATTTCATTGCTCAAGCAATCAATGAAAAGATTTCAGTATGCAAACATGCTAAGAATTTTAGTCACATTAGCTAAAGAGAAAAGCATGAAAAGTTCAAGTATTGCCTTTTACCTAAAAGAATATTTTTTAAAATTAAATTCCCTCCACAAAACTTTACATAATTCCCAAATTTTGTTAAGTTGATAATGAGCATAATTCATTAATATGTAGTTTTTAATAGTTACATTTTTATACATTAAAACATGAAAATATTTTAAGGTATAAAATCTTCTTTAAAAGCATTTTTTTTTCTTTTTTTTAAAAAAGGGAATATTTTAAGACATAAAAACGTTTTAAGAAACCTGTCATAATTTAAACTACTACAACACACAAAAAACATACCAATATTCTAAAAGTCTTTCTAAAATGAGAAGATTTTAAAATAACAAAGATTACTGGCTATTCGGATTCATTAATTTACAAGTAAATTTTTATAACATCTTTCATTTAAAACATTCTTGTTTATTCAAGGGGGGAATAACTGTTTTAGAACAGTTACATGATATCAAAGCATTACATGGCGATTCAAAAAGACCTGATAAAATCTAGCAGGTATAGGGGACCAAAATAAGCAGATTTTCTAATGTTATGCATGTATACAAATGGTGCAATTGAGATGAAATTGGGCATTATTGAGAAGTAAAAATATTCTGCAGATGTAAATTACCATTCCCTGTACAAATTTTCAGCTGCTACGCAGATGTAGAGCTTACTTCATGAGTACCTTCTTTGACCAGCTACTCCAATTCCGTCTGCAGTCTTAAGGATAAAACGCATGTTGCCACATCTGTGTTTGTGCAGCCATGTGTATTGCTTGAAACCCAATATGGAATGATGATTTACATAACTTTTTGTCTACCACTCAACAGTGTCCCATGACATTTTCAAAGCACCTTTTCAACACATACACATTCCATCACAAAATCTACTTATTTTGGCATTCTCTACTAGTCTTTGCATTTTTGCCACATCTCAGAAAAGTTATTATATAAAAACATTGTGCAACACTTTAATAAAATTCTATTGTTCTCTTCTAAAAGCAAATACAAGCAAATTTGAAAAGGTTATCATAATAAAAAAATTTCTGATTTAAAATAAGATATATATACACTTATGTGTGTTGGTTTACACTGCTTTAAAAAAAATTTTTTTTCAATATTCTGAATTACTACACTCAAAACTAAACACAACAGAAAATGAAATTATTCACAACAGGTTATGCTAAACATGTACCCAAAATGCAATTTTAAACCTAATATAAGGGTTTTGATCCAATAATTATTTAAAAATTTATATTGTAGCATCAAACACTGCTTTTCAAACTGTCAATGGTCTTAAATCAAGTTTATTAAATGCAGTTAATAATAAATGCCACAATATAATTACATAATAAAACAGGAACTGGTTAAAAAACAAATCCTAAATGCATTTTATGATATTTAATACTACAGAATTAAAGCAAGAAAAGAAAATCAACAGAAAAATTCCAAGTTCAAGAAGTTATAATAATATACATTTTTTAAAACATAATGCTTAGTTCAATCAGCATTTCAAGATTTTGTATAGATAGCAATTACAAGTGTGCATACAGAAGCTGCTTTTTGAAATCAATGCTTAAAAAAGAATAAAAAAAGGGTTAATAAATATCCATGCTATACGAGTTTACATCAGAACACCGCATAATACGAAACTGCACATATTTCAAACAAAATCTACCACTATTTTCAAGACAACACTTAAAATACCTTTTATTAAACATATTTAAAACCAATAAATTTAAAACAATTTATCAAACATAGCAATTTAAAAAACAAAATTTTATATTAATGGAAGAAATTTAACCAGATATTTCTTTAAATCATTCTAAAGAATTAAGTGGAGGTTATTTTAAAATGTGGCTTATTAATTATTAATTTTACATCAAGAATATTTTGTCTTCTAAATACATTAACCCTCACATACTAAATACAAAAATAAAGAAGGCATTAAATGTCACTGTAGAATTTGATAGTAAAATTACCTAAGTTTGTACTATTATGCCTATGAAATGAAACTTATTATTGGAAAGTTCAATTTATACAGAAGGTGAACATAATGTTTTCTAAGCCACTACTTGCAATTTAATACAATATACTTCGTACTATCAATGCTTCTTGGTGAGAGAGGATCCTATAGTATGATAGTACATATTCCTTTATTAATCTTCTATAATTATAGAGAATCTGAGAAAAATCAATGAAACCAATCATGCAATTTCCTTTCAATCTTGACAAGTTCCAAAGGATCCTTAAGAAACATGGATATGAATTTCTGTCATTAATCAAAAATTTTTGGTAAAAATGATAGAGCAACATTTTTATTAATAGTTTTTTAAATGCAGTTTTTGATTTTAAAACAAAACCTGCCCATCTCCCAACCCAACAAAATATTTAGAACAAGTGTGTATGTATAATTTACATTCAAAGGAAATTAAAATATCACACTCAATTTAGTAAAGAAGAAAAGGAACTGGAACACATATTGCAATATATATATATATAAAATATCTGATTCCAAGAAAAAGGTGACAGCAAAAGATTTTACATTTCCTGACATATTTTCTCCAGGTGTTTAGCGCGCGCGCACGCACGCACACACCCACAAAAAAAAAAACTTGATTTTACTTTGTTAATATATGCGTGTGCCTGTATACTTAATAACCATACGTGTGTGTGCCTGTCTGTGTGTGTGTGCAAGATAAAAATATGTAAATCAAAATTCTAATTTTCCTTTGTAATAGTCTCTTAAGCTCTATTTTTACTTCGGCTCCCCCCCTTCTTAAAAAAATATATTTATAACAAATTGCTCTAAACTGCATCATTTCAAAATTAATCCACTGCATGAGGTTCTTATATAATGCTAATGATGCAAGCACTTACATCATTAGCATTATATAAGAACTTATATAAGAATATTATATAAGAACACTTCAACCAACAATAATTTCAAAAATTTGTGAATTGAAACCTATTAACCAATGAAAATAAAAGTACACAAAAACTTAATCATTCTGCAATAAATTTTTCATCTTGAACATGTTGCATTCTCTCTCTTAATTTCACCCTGCCAAACTGCTTTTTCTCTACGTGCGTACTTTTTTTTTTTTTAAACTAGCACTTACTGCACTAATTTGTCTGTGACTTCATCAAAAGCATCGCTTTGTTGAGAAATAAGGGAATTGTTCTAATGGATATGATCTGAAGTATCAACAATGCCTTCAACATCCAAATTATTTCATTCATATATATATATACTTAAAAAATTAGAAAATGAAATTCAAATAAATTAATTTTAAGCCAAATTACTCGCTTTAAGCTGCAGCAAGTCAGTTGTAGTAATTAATATCAATAAAATCAAAGGAAATTTGTGTATTATAAAATCATTTATTACCACATATTAATTATTATTTGTATCATATTCTGTTTGATAAAGTAGATATAACTGGTAAACAAATTTTCTGCAAAACAACTACACAGTCACCCCCCAAAAAATTTGGGAAAAGGAATTAAAACAGAATTTTCAACACAAGATTAAATTTATAATTTTACAGAATTTATACTTTACACAGAAATAAACAACTGAATTTTAAACAGATAAATGAAACCCAAGTAGAAACAAAAATTAAACAAAATTAAAAGCATATGTATTTTACATTTCTCAGAACACTGAGGCTTGGTGTCTCGAGAAATGTAGAAGAAAATTTAACTGTTTCTGAGCTAATAAATGCAGATCTAAGAAATTTAATGTACAGATAATTTTAGGAAAAATTTAAACCAACTTGTGAATTAATCAGCCCAACCCCGACAGGCCAAAATTTAAAAAGCATTCTGTTTAAATTCAAATGAACAGCGTTATAAAATTGAAAGTAAAGTTAAAAAACTGTTCTTCATAATACACGCTTTTTCTGATTAAAATTTTACTTTAAAATTTTCAGTTCATCTGAATTTATGTAGAATGCTTTCTAAATTTCGGCCTGAGCTGGTTCACACACAATTTGATTTAATTTTTCCCTAAAACTTTTTTTCTTATACTGAATTTCCTGGTTGTGCTCAGAAAGAGGTTAATTTTTGTTTTAATTTTTCAAGACAAGCCTAAACTCTTAGGATCTAGGATTAGGAAGAAAATCTCTTAGGATATGTAAAATTCATTTGCTTTTAATTTTATTTAAATTTTCTTTTTGCATGTTTTTTAATGATAATTTTTTAAATTCATTCATTTGTTTTTGTTTGATTTGATGCAGTAGTTTTTGAAATTTTTCAGAAGAATTCACTTATCAATTATTCATACTTTGTTGAACAAATTATGATACTTAAATCTGCTTCGATTTTGTTAATATTATATCACATGTGCAAGAAAGAGAAAATTTAATATCAACTAAGAGTAGTAATATATCTAACAGAAAGGCAAAACTTTTCAGATAGTTACCACTCTTTTATTTACTTCTTTCTTAATTAATTTTGCAGCATTTTCTTCACTATTAATAGTATTTATTAACTAAGTATTCTTCAGTTATATATGCATATATGTGTGTTTATTAAATGTCTGAAAAAATTTAGCTCTCCAACATTAATAAATATCTGATTCCACCAGCTGTCATCTTAAACATAAATAATCTGATGAACTGAATGTGAATTCTTTATTTACACATTTATATAAAGTACTTTTTTTTTAATCTAATAGCAGGGCATTTGTTGCTTAAGATTAAGTATTCATGAAGAACTTTAGTTGAATAAATAAATCATTTAGCCCTCTCATTATTACGAAAACATCTGGCATACACCAATGAAGACAGTTGATACTGCAGCTGCCAGTAAAGGGGGGGGGCTATTGATAAGCCTTATAAGACAGCCAAAACCCTCTGCCTTAGTTTCTAACTTGCAGTCAATCTACACAAACCACCATACAGTCCAGGGGAGGTTTCATGACAGTATCAAAGCCTATGGGTTTTATTGTTAGAGATATGTGAATAAAAAACACACCCGCTACATGATACTCATCATTTCACCCTTCGGATGTATGCAGTTTCACAGATGCATTATATCAGTTTATTGCAGACAACCTGTCCTAAAAGGATTCATCTGAGGTTTCTTATCTTTAGGTTGTGCATCTTCTGCCTTTTTTGTGCGTTAATGGACGGGGAGGAAATTGCTGCGAATCTCGAAAGTCATTTTGATGTTTTGGTATTTTAAGAATACAGTTTAGTGAAGGCAACCATTTTCTAAGGCTTAAAAATCAAATGCAAATATCTTCCATCCAGTTTTTTCTTATCTGTTCTAGTAACAATCTTCATAATATCAATTTTAAAATTCTCTTCAGGTGGTATTTGTAACTATATCTAAACTGTTTTGCTTTACAGAAGATGGAAAAGTAAATCAAATTTTGTGTGAAACGAAAACATTAATGCAAGGAACTACATAAATAATAACAATAAACCCCTCTCCCTTTCCCCAGAGAATAAGACAGACCCAACTTCAAAGTCCTTGCAGCTAATGTGAATATCAATTTCACCACTCACATGGTAAGGTGATTTCTTTTAGTTAATCTATGCTCTTACCCACTTACTATGATAAGAACTACCAATCTTATTCGTTATGTAGTTTTTAAGAGATTATAACAAAATACCCAATTGTGAGTGCAGAAAATTATTACAGTCCATCTGTACTATTTATTAATTCCGACTACCCCACCCCATTGAAAATGCTAAATAGAAAGCGTATGTTTAAATGCTTTAAGTTAATCCATAAGCAATTTTCTTCCATCAACCGAAGCAGGTAAGGAACAAAAAGTGTGATGGAAGGGTGTGCTTCTAATTTTTTTGTTATAATTTCCTTTAGTTCCAATTGTTATAAATACTGATATAACCTTCAAAGTTTCAGTGGTCTTCAAGTATTTTCAAGCACCAAGAAACATACAAAACAATGAATACATTTTCAACTACTCTCGGAATAATATTCAAATATGATGTTCGTATTTTAGTCATACCAGAATACATATCATATTGAACCAAATCTATGGTGATTCTTCACCTTTAAAGATGCCTATTTCCAAATCACTAGTTTTACATGGGCAAAACAATGCTTAAAAATAATTTACTATAAATCTGTTTTAACTTGTACATTAGAAGAGCATATATTTACTTAGTTTTACATCAAGGAGTATTTACATCATTTAGTTACCTTTGTTAAAAAGCATCATCACACGATATGAAAATACATAAAGATTATCAATATGTATAACACACATTACTTTTATTAAGAAATACAATACTAAAAAGTAACATAAGTGAACATTTAAATTTCAGGTGCTTGAAAATACAGACCTTTTAAATACTCTTGTAACAATTCATGACCTACATTTGTAATCTAGATGCATGCTCTTCTATGAAATGATAATATAACTTATTTGCACAAGCATCCATTTTTAAAATTTAGTTCGACTGTTCTCCAAAATTCATCACAAAATTACACATTTTACTAAAAACAAAAGACTACACTTTTATTAATGCACAGAGCCTGGAAATTTTTAAATGCTATTTTTCATTAATGCAAAAGATTTTATCTCTTTTTTGATGAATAAATAGCTTATTAACACCGAAAACATTAAAAAAAAAATCTTATGTGTACACTACATGACTTCCTTGTACAGAATATTAAATTATATGCATTTCACTTAAACTTATTGGATTGAATTAAATCTACTTCATCGACAGTGCATAAACCACAATAGAATAGATGCATTCTTTAAAATTCAATATATTTGTTTACCACAGCAACACTCTGGCACTAGCTTCAGTTAATAACATTATATCTCAATCATTTTATAACTCATCAAGAACGCAAAAAATTATATATATCATCTGGAGCCTAATCGCTGCTACATGTTCTATTAAAATACTATAATAAATCTAAAACGATGTATAAAAGAAATTAAACAAAAAGAGAGAAAGAAACAGTTTTTCACAGACGAAAAATTACGAAGTAAATCTTAAACACTTATTTCCTCGAATAAATTTCGGAGTGGATTAAGCATGATTTAATTTGCAATAACAAAAGAAGGCGTTATCTTTGTTGTTGCAAAGCTTAATTTCTCTAGATTGGCAACAAATCCAATGTTCTTCCTAGGTTTCAAATATAAACAAATATGTCCACCAAGAGAAAAATGATTAGGCTTAGCCTCACTTAAACAACTTTTAAACTGTTGACAGTTCTACAAATCTTGCATGCAGATTTATTAAAGGCATAAAAATCTTAACTGGACGATAAGAACAATATAACTGAATCATTTTTAAAGCAAAAAATGCACAATTTACCAACATATAAGAATAAAAAAACTGAACTAGCCGAGTAACAGAGTGGATATACATATACATAAATTTATATACTTTTGGTGTGGTCAAGGAGCACACCAAATAGGAGGTGTAACCTCCTATTTGGTGTATAACCAAAATAGGAGGTGCACATCTACATGCTATAGCAGTCCTATATACAAAATTTCATCGTTCTGAGGCTACTCGTTTTTTAGTTATGCCAGATACGTACATGCGTTCGCACGCACAGATGCCACCAAAAAATTTTTCCAAAAAAAAAAAAAAAAAAAAAAAAAAAAAAAAAACTCTTCAGAATCCATTTTAAATCAATTTTATTTCTTAATTTATTAATTTATTTTTAGAAAAAAAAGAGTCTTTATTCTGTTCTTACATACGAATGTCACTCAAAAACATTGTTAAATTGCATTCGATAGTGGTCAAAATAGATATTTTCGTTGAAATACGATACTCGAAATTTTTCGCGATTACAAAACTTCCTTTTTACTACTTTGTACAAGGAACTAATAAATGACTCAAATTATTTTTCTTTAAATATCTGTTTATATATTTCTGAAAAAAGAATCAATGATTCAAATTTAATGCCAGCTTAAAAGTTTTTGTCAACAGTACACTGTATAAAATTTTAAATAAAAAAGATCTTTTACAAATTCCTAGTTTAAACTTTAAAAAAAAATATTATGCATCATTTTGTCTTTAGCTCCCCCAATTTCTTTGCATGACAGACATTAATTTTACTTATAATACAAAAGATTCAATTTTCATAGAAAAGCAAAACATAGTAATATTCTGGGATACTCAGATTACTGAAAGTTTTTATTGAATAATATCTTTTCAGGTTTACCTATCCAAATTACCCCTTTCTTAATTTCTTGGAAAAGGGAAGGATGTTTCTTCTCTAATTCTAAAACTACACAGAAGAAATGTTGAGCTACAGTTCAAAATTGCATAACAAATATATATAGAAGACTGCAATTATCTCATATGCTAAAATGGTTACATGTTCAATACAGACATGTTTTATAAATTTCAATTGCCATCTTGCATATTACTCCGATTTCTATATTTTTGCAATGATGTAAAATTCAGGTTCTCAAAAGAAATGAATTTTTAAAAGCAAAATTAGAAATTTTAAGAAGGGAAAAGCAAATTAAGATGTATGAAAACATGTATGAACTCAACATTCCAGCTCTTAAAGATCTTATGAAGAGTGAAGCAAGCATATAATGTTTTCATGCATAATAAGCTTGTAACTCTGAACATTCTGGGAAAAAAAATTTTAAATTCATGCAGAAATTTTTTTATATTAGTTCTGATTTCGAAGCTTCCAGGCTTTCAAAGTATTAACTAGTTACAAGTTTCTACACAACAAAATGCTGATAACAGAAACAAATTAAATTAGATGAAGTAAACAACAAGAACTTTTTTTCTGGGGGGGGTCACAAATTCAAGAACAAATACAGAATTACCTGCAACATTAACATAATTAATGAAAAATAATTAAAATCAATTTCTTTAAAAGATGCTTCAAAATTAATCTGATAAACTAATTAGGAATGTAATTAAAAATACCAGACAGAAAATGAGATAAATGTATTTTATAATTTGCTAACTAAAGATCTTATCTTATGCCTGTACACAAGCATTGTTATATCTACACACAATTATACACCAAAACAAAGACAAATACCAATAAAAACTGACAGTTTGCTGACTCATTGCAAAAATGCAATCATTTAATTACAATTTTTTCCCCCTAATAAAATTAAAAGATGAATGTTTTGAACTTGAACACCTGACAATGCTGGTTACATGTCCTGTGGTTTTGAAAACATATTTCAAACACAATCTTTCTTTACATAAATACATAATGACGTTGTAGATCATCATAAATTCAATGTCAACAAATTAAAATTAAAAAAAAAAAGTTTTACTGATCTGCTGGCATAAAAAGTTACCTGTGCAGGCATTAACGCTGTATACTAACAATATACTCCCCTTAATTTGAGAACAAATCTAAAACTTTTGTTAAAAGCAAAGCTAAAATTCCAAAATCTTCATTAACTGGAAATGATTTTTGAATACTTTTGATAGTAGTCACACAAAGTCCAAATTAAGGAGAGTTTATTGCACTTACAATACTTCAATTTTTTATTTTAATTCTAAAGCACTAATTTAAAAGTATAAAAGAAAGAATTTTAAAAATGCGTTATTACTTTGTACTGTGCTTTATAAAGGCAAGTTTTTTAATCAAAAAATTCCCTATATTTATTTGAACCATATTTTATACTGAAATGCTGCTGCTTGAAATTTTAATTTACTTTTAAATTGTAGCACAACATAAATTGACGTATCAAATACAAACTGAACAAAAATTTATCACAGACTGAATTCGCTATTTGTTCTGAAATAAAAAAACCAATACTTGCATTGCTGAAGCAAAAGAGGAAACTTTACACAGCATGCCAAACATTTCTTATCGTTTTAGATTATTAAGTTATAACAACATCATGCAATAAAATAATGAAGACAATTTCTAGAAAATTGCATAATTAACAATTCACAACTATGCTGTCTTAGAGTCTACAGGCCAGCATATAAATATATTCAAAATGCAACAATACCAAAGAATGTATTTTGATAGCTGAATATATGTACTCTTAACAGTTTTTTCAGACTTCCAGACTGTTTGTAATTTTATGCTAGTATTTTTTCAATCAATAATGCAAAAATGCAATTTGCATAACATGTTCAATTCAAAACAATTACAAAATTTGTCAAATTTCCCGAGGACAAGAATAATACTAGGTAACATGAAAAATGATCTTAACAACCATTGATTTGTGCATACAACTGATAATATTACATATATACAATTTAATAAAACAATAAACACACTAAATACTAAACAAATATGAAGTAATTCACAAATTTTTCTGTTTTAATTTTTATTCAAAGGAATATTAATACTGTGGCTGTTCACTGTAATAATTCAATCAATTATTGTTTATTTTTCATTTTTTACACAATTTTATACTCCTGCTAACAGTTTCAAAAAATAAATGATTGAGAAATGAACATACATACAAATATCACTTAAGAAAGATAAATGAAGAATTTCACAACAAATAAAATATACTTAAATATTCTGCATCATAGAAAACATTTAAACAGTTTTTTCCCCTATTCCATGAAACTGTAGTGTGAATAGTTAAAGAGATGCAGGAATTATGATGAAATATAAATGCCTTATAGATGACATAACAACTTAAATCAAGAACAAAATGAAAACGAGGAAAAGACATTTTACTTAAAAAGAAAGGCAGTCAAATTTTTGGTTTTCAGACGTGGAGTATTTCTTGCAGATCCAGCTACTGTCCTGTAGATTGCAAAATATATGAAAACAAATTTGCAACAGAAAAAAGGGAGCAAAATTAATAGAACATCAAATTAGTAATCACAGAACAAGTAGCTACATCTTTCAAACAACCAATCAGATTTAAAATAAATAAATAATAATAAAAAATAATAAAATAAACAAAACAATTGGATTACGAAAGCTCATTTCTTCAACTAAACGCCCATTTTGTCATTAATTATAAAGTAAATATCTACTGAAGAAATACAACTCAAATAGAATTTTAACAACTCAGATATAAATGGAGAGCAGCCTACAATTAGTTTCCATATTAAAGAGTATCAAAAGCCATAAATTTAGTACGCATTAGCATTCAGGTATAAAGTTAAGGCGGCATC
>KK118711.1:315641-331134 GCA_000611955.2 Stegodyphus mimosarum | reverse complement strand
TTTTTTTTTTTTTTTTTTTTACACACACAGGAAAGAATTATTCTCATTTCACTTAAATCATGCTTGAGGAGAGGGGAGATAAAAACTCCAGTCCAAAATAAAAAATGAAGCTGTTGCCAATCCACATAGTAATATTTCTTTTACTTATCTTCCAAATTATAGCAATATGTGCTTCTTACAACAAAAGAAATTAATACACGAGCTTAAAAACAACACATTTTTCTACAAAATGTTTTTAATTCCCCCCCAACCATTAATATAACTAATGAAACAAATTTCTAAAAATGCACATTAAATACCTCCTCTATAAAATTTGACTTGAAATCAGCTATTGTCTCTAGAAATAAAATTTTGCTATCAGAGGTAAATTAAATTATGTTTCTTTTTATTATTTGTTTATTTATGTAGGGACTTAATTTAAACAGCAATAGATTTCTAAATTTTAAAAAACTTAAAAGTTTGATAATGCAAGCATGTATTTTAAGCAAAGAATACTTATTGCATATTAAATCTTACTATATAAAAACAGAAAAGTAATTACAGCGTAAAAATAGAAAACTAATAAAAAATAAATACATAAAAAACCTCTCACTAAAGAATTACAAAATACGAGCTCTTTTTGAATGCACTGCTTTTTAATCTTTTATTAGCCTAACACACTGGTCAGCAAAAAGTGCAGCTCTATCATGAATTGATTGATTTCGACTACATGTGAGTGGTATCTATCAGGTTGACACAGCACAAAATGGCACAGGGTATGCAGTATGGAGGAGACACACATAACCAGTGAAAGCTTGTCCATCAGGGTGTATAATAATCATTGCCTAGTGTGCCAAAAAGTTTCATGCAAGCAACAAGAGTACTGGTTCAGTGCATTAAGTAACTTGTACGACTTGTTGATCACACAGCTGTTGCTGCCTGATAATATTTAAAATAAAACATTTTAAGGGCTGTCTGTTCGACATGGCTACAAAGCAGCAGCAGAGAAAAATGGAAGACAAAAATTATGAATTTACAGTTAAATGGACCATTCATATTTACACAAATTCAAATACCCTCCAACTTGTCAAGAAATACTGGCACATAACAATAAATCAAATTTGGACAGACACTGAACAACATTCATCATCTGCCAATAAATATCCTGGCAATGATGCAAGGAAGAAAGAAGTTAAGGATCTTAATTATTGGGTGCAATCTTCCAACGATGTTAATATAGCTAAGAGAGGCAAACTATATACAGATGGTGAACACACTGAAACATCAATAGTTGTCTTATAAATGCATCTGAAGAGCTATTCCAGACCTTCAAGAAAATGTAGACATTCTTAAAATAATTAGAGAGTTACCACTTCAGCTAAAAGAGTAAAGAACAGAACAGTCAGAATGTCTTCAAATAAAACCAATCAACAAATCAAAGATCTTAAATAGTTTCTGCTTTATCAACAGCTGCTGATGAATCTTGTGACATAAATGACAGAGTGCAGATTTCACGTTTCGTTCCAATTTATTTCATAAATGGTTCCTGTGATGCATGGGTGATACCAACCAACAAGATGTATAGAAGGCACTAACTCTCAATCTGAGAGGCACTAAAAGTTTAGTTTCCAGAAGGGAAACCCATAGAAAGGACAGGATAGGGAAGGCTTGTGGGAGCCGTAAGCGAAAAGAAATTAACTTGCATTAATGAATGTACATATTTGGATTATTAGTAGTGTAGTTTAGTGATCTAGTGTTTAGTTTTTTTGTGTGTAATAAATTTTTAAAACACAAAGAAGGTTGAATCATTTCTCTATGAGGGGCAATTGAAGACAATGTGACATTACACTTCCTAAGAAGAATTATTACCACTGAAAGGTTGAGCACATGGTGAGGATATTGCAAATGCTGTTATTGAATGCAAAGAGACACTTATTCCACTGAATAAAATTGTGGGGCAAAAAGCATGATTAGAGTGAGAAAAGATTTTTGTTTCTATTTTGAAGGAAAAACTTAATCATGAGATGGTTGTTTACCATTGCATCCTTCAAGAGGTGCTGTGTGTACAGATGGCTGCAGAAGAAATTTGCAATATTATGAAACTGGTAATCAAGATTGTCACCACAATTGTAGCTAAAGGTCAAAACCTCTCAGAGCTGATGTAACAGAACTGAATTTCTCTTCCTTTAATATTAACATTCGCTCTTTTGATATGGAATTAATGGAGTTAAAAAACAAAGAATTATGGACTTCTGAATCTGAATACCTTAACGCTGATATTGAAAAAATAAGTAAATACAATCTTCATTCAGAGCAAAAACTGTCTGTTTTGGAAAACCTGGAAAAGAGACATCGCAACTTTCAACACCTGGAGTAGGATTTCCATCTGGAATAGTATGACTCATATGATCAATGGAGAAGGGGGGGGAAAAACTTGCATTCGTTCCTCTTCCATGCTTTTACTCATATTCATGCATACAATTATAATTTTTTTCAAGCATTACCCTTATTAAAAATAAACTGATAGTCTTATTAATGAGAACTCGGAACTCTGCTTGAAATTAAAAATAACGGCATATAAACCTGACTTATACAAACTTTCCAAGGAAATGTAAGGTCATTGTTCACATTAAATGCATGTTTTGTTTACATTTTTTTTATTTTAAGGTAAGAAATATTTTTTTCAATAAATAAGATTATTATTAAATCTGGTTTTATTAGTAGTTAATTTAAATTGAATCATAAAAATATGGTCTTTGAAAAGAAATTTCTCTCTCAAAAGAAATCTTAATAACTAACTGTACTGGTGATCTTCGACTCTTTTGAATAATGAGTTTGCCGATTATTGGCGTAATATAACTGAGCAGCTGAAAATACAATATATTAATACTGCATTAAAGCATTATAATATATTAATCCTGCACTGTTCATTTATCAACCTATTCCATTTCAAATACTTTTTGTTATGATCAACTAGTGATTCAATATGCTTTAGAAGAGAAAATTTCTGATAAGAAGTTTCATTTAAACAATAATATTGTTTTTAATTATTATTTTTTATAATATGCTTTATTTTAATATAAATGAAACTTGAACTTTACATTTTAATGCTCATTACAATACACTATCCATAGTATCAATGTTTCAAATACATTCCTGGCAAATTTACATAAGCATCACAATAATCATTCATTTCTTCCCAATCCTTTTGCTGACTTTCCTTCTTTAAGCCCCTGCTATTCACATAAAACTTGCTACCTTTATCCCCCCTTTCAAAAACTTGCTACCTTTATCCCCCCCTTGAAAAACTGGTGGAATGGAATTATTCACACTCAGGATATTTGAAGCGTCCCATGTTTAATATACACTAAACATATGCAATATATACTATATATGTTAGTGAGGGGTAGCACACAATACTGCTTTGATGCAAATTGTGCATATCATTACAGTAGTGACAATGGAATTATGGATACATAATATTACTACCACCACAGTGCTGCAAGTGTAGTGTTAATTTAAAACACCTGCAATATTTTATCAAATATGGATCAGTTATGCATGAATTATTTGATTTCTAATAATGCGCTTTCATATGCATTACTCATTTTTCAGATGACTTGATTAAAAAATTATTTCACAAAATAAAGAATTACTTATTCAACTTCATTTCACATTCCTTATTTTGTATACTTTTACTGTTGAAGAGATAATGATTACGCTTCCAAAGAAATTATAATTCCCATCATGTCTTTCAGGTCCAAACTACATTTTGGAAAACAGCTGCATCTTTCAAATAGAGTAGGTAATAAATATTTTTGGATATGGCAACAGCTTCCTAACATGTGTTTCATGCTAAGTATAAGCTCAAAAATCCTAAATAAAAATGTTAATTTTGATTAAAAAATATAACAGTACTGAGAAAAGCACTTTATATTACAACATTACACACACACTAATTTACTACCAAGACACATTGCATAGGAATATATACACACTAAACCAAATAAATTTATTAAGAATTGTTAATGCATAAATAAATCTAATAGCCTAATTAATAAAAATAAACTAACAAGACATTATTTATAAAAATAAAATACTATATTTATGTGGTAAATTTTAGAAGCAAAAGTGCAACCTAGATTATGATTAATATAATAAAACACAAACTATGAGAAGTACGTCATTGAAGATATAACATAAAGAAGTGCAAACGAGAAATAATAGATAGAATTGATGCAAAAAAGCACATAAAAAGCAAAACGAAAACTATAGTGAAATGAAGGCAAATATTACAAGCATGTGCAATAGATTTCAAAACAGCAAAGTCTTCTTTAAATTTGAAGAAATTAAAAAAAAAAAAATCAAGGTTGCCACTGTCTTTCATAAATCTGTTAGAAACATTACTACAGATGAAATGGTAAACTCTCTCTAAATGTAAGAAAAATATTTTAGTAGGATAATACAGATGGAGAAAGTGAAAAACTTTTTTATATTTTGTTATGAATTTGTGGTATTTCTCCCGTGTTTAAAGTAAATGCATCTCATTAAATATTTCGAGTTGAAAAATAAACAAATATATTCCCCCAAAACACTAATTGCAAAGTTTCAAAACTAACAAAGAGTACATCGTTATTCATTTAAATACAGCAAATAATTATAAGCCGATGATTACCAGTCTTAATTTCTCCAGATAATCAGAAAATACCTCACATATATCTTATACCATAAATAATCCTTCTGCATTTCATTAAACAACCACTACTTGGGAGGATAAACATTTTGCACATAATAATTCCTTCCCCAAAAAATCAAATGGTCACTTACAATATTCAACATCAAAAAGTACGCAATCTAAACATCTAAATTTATAATCTAGTAGGTTATTTACAAAGCAATAGATAATTTTCAAGGAAACATACAATTACACATGTAAATTCTTCATAAACGTTTTATTATTTTGTATAGGATGATCAGATACATTACTTTTTTGAACTTTTTCACTCATCAGAAAGTGAATAATTTATCATGAGCATTAACTAAAAAAAAAAAACACTTTAACAGACCATAACAACTGCCATTAAGAAAATTTTTACATAATACTTTAACAACATTAAGCATTAATTAACCATAAAATTTCTATTCTATATTTATATTAAAAAAATTTTTAACAACAATCCAGATAAAGTCTCAGATATAGTCAGATTGGCAGTCCACAATCTGTCCAATTCCTCACAATGACCAAGTGATTAAAGACCACAGAACATCAGTAGTTCAATCCAGATATGAATTTCAGTGAGTGTTACAATTCCTCATAAGTAACATAACAACAGGTCAGTCTCTCTTAAAAAGATTACCACAAAGGCATCCCTCCTCATATTGAAGATGAATAAAGATTTTCCTATAGGCTAACTATGCTTCAGCCTTGGGCCTCAAGATCAAGAGAAGCCTATGTTCAAATTGTTAGCAAAATTCAAATTACACTATTCTAAAAACAGTGAATACTAAAACAATGAACCGAAAATAAGAAATTCTACACATATGACTAATAAACAAACATAAAAATGTATTGGTTAAGATCAATGCATTCGGCTCATTGGGTCCGTTCATTTGTATATACTAAATTGCACGAAAGTATAGTTCATAACGTTAACATAAAAATGTATTGGTTAAGATCAACGCACTCAGCTCATTGGGTCTGTTCATTTGTATATACTAGATTGCACCAAAGTATAGTGCATTACGTTCACTGATTGCTAAGGAAAATATTGACCTGTTTTATGCTACTAAACTCTGGTTTCTTCTTGCATAAATAAAGTGCAGATTGGTGTAGATTGGAACAGACCTTTGATAATATGAAACACGTGTTAACGTTATTAGAAATTATTCTTATTTTAGGATTGCATACATGATTATTTGATTCTCGTCTTTTGAGTTCAAGTAGGTTCAATACTTTAGTGAAGTGCGAAAAATTTTTTTGTGACTATGGAATTCTAGGTAAGTTCTTAACATATGTTTTAATTTGTCTACTTTAAAATGTATATTACGTGCTTTATTTTATATTTTTATGATTATATATAATTCATTATTCATAACTGCTATTTATTTCAATGAGACAAAATAACAGTTCCATACAATCTTGATTGAAAAATGATAACTTAATTCCATTATTGAATTAAAGATATTTTGGAAACATTGTTCAAATTGATTAGTGTCAGAAATTATGAAATTAACAGTTATTTTTTATAAACCATGACTATTATAAGAGACAAGCTGTTCACGGAAATGAGTTTTTGTTTTACTTCAATTTATTATTCAAAAATGAATTGTTTATCAAAAATTTCGATCAACAAAAAAAAAAACTTACCACAGTTCAAATACCTAAAATTTTATTTTTTGCATTAATAATAAATACTTAACTTTTATTTATGCACAATAATTAATAATTCAAATATTTTGTTCTAGATTCTAATCTAAGAATGAATAAAAGTAGTGCTTTCAAATGCAAGAAAAAGAAGCTACAAGAGTATGAGGCAAAGAAGCTAACACCAATTATTGCTTACATGCATGTGCCAACTAGTACTACTCAATTGGAAGGAATGCAGCACATTGTATGTGACGACACGGCCATTGCACCAACTGAAAGTGAAAATATGGAACTAATTCAACTTACGAAACATGAATATACAAATGAGCCACAAGAAAATAATATGAATACCCAGAATTTTTTTCAGACACCTAATGAGAAACACCCTGTTCAAGATGTTGCTAATTTAGATAGTAATGTCAAATATAAGTCTACTGTAACAGATGTTGGCTTCTAGACAAATGTATCGCAAAATATTATATCATATTGGATAGAGAAGGGCCCTTCTCAAGTTCAGAATCACTGTGGACCATTTTTAAATTCTAAGGGAGAATATAAGAATCAGTCCAGATTTCTTACAAAAGCAATTTTTCATTCAACAAAAGCCAATGGAGAAAAATATACCCTGGAATGGCTTGTACACTCTCCCTTAAAAGGCCATGTATTTTGCTTTGTTTGTAAACGCTTTCAAAATATTGCATCTTCCGCAGCAGCATTCACTTCTGAAGGGTTTAATGACTGGAAAAACCCTGCTATCATTCAAAGTCATGAAAATTCAGAAAATCATAGGAGTGCTATGCTAATATACTTAACAACAGCAAAAAGGAAAACTTTAACTTCAAAGCTAGATGAAGAAATAAGAAAAGAGCAGCAATATTGGTATTACGTTATAGAAAGAGTTTTTGCTGTAATTCGCACTCTTGCAAAGCAAGGTTTACCATTTAGAAGAGACAATGAAAAGTTTGGAACTCCAAATAACAGCAATTACTTTTGTCTTCCAGAACTAGAAGCAAAATTTGATTCATTTTTAAGAGACCATATCAATCAATATGAAAATACTGGGCCAGAAAAACCTTCATATCTGTCCAAAACTATACGCGAGGAAATTTTTCAACTTATGACAAATAAAGTGAAAGACAACCTTAATTATTAGATCTGTATCACCCGAAGATGGTTTGAAAACTGAGAAATTTTAAACTTTCCTTGAGCTAAAAAAAGATCACCCAGGGGAAAGCATAGCTGATTTAGTATTTAACTATATCACTATTGAACTTAAAATTGATTTCAGAAAATGCTGAGGGCAGTCTTGTGATAACACAGCCAATATGGCTGGTAGATACAATGAAAAGTTTGCAAGATTTGTTCGATGCACTGGTCACTCTTTAAATTTAGTAGGTTGTTCAGCTGTTGATTGTTGCTCTTTTTTTTTTTTTTTTTTTTTTTTTTTTTTTTGGTGCTGTGAACGATATTTATATCTTCTTTTCGTCTTCCACAAAAAAATGGCAGCTCTGAAATCACATTTGAAACCTCATTCTAAAGTGCCTAAATATTTATCAGACACTAGGTGGGAGGCATACAAGCTACTTTAGAAAATTAAATTATTTACATTCAAATAATAATACAAAGGGTGATACTAGATTGAGGGCCAACAATCTTTTCGAGAAGATGGAAGAATTTGAATTTGTGTTTATGCCCCATTTCTGGATTCGAATACTGACACATTTTTCAAAAGTAAATAAAATTATTCAAAGCCCTACTATTCTACTCAGTAGTTGTGCAGACAGGCCACTTTTGGATATGTTACATGGAATTAGGGAAGATTTTGATGCATCTGAGCAACAAGCAAAAAACACATTGCCAAATACTGAATATAGAACTGCCAGAAGGATAATAAGAAGCAAAAGGCAAGAGAATTATGAAAATTCATCTGACCTTGATGCCTTAGACGAACTCTCTTCAGGGGAGAAATTTAGAATTAAATAATTTATTCCTATATTAGATGTACTAGAATCAAATTTAGGAAGAAGAGCTTCTGTTTATGATGATGTAGTGAAAATATTTTCCTTTCTTGCCGATGTTACATTATCGAAGGCAGAACTTCAAAGAGGTGTTGAGCTGTTAATACAAGAATACCTAGAAGATGTCAACCAAAATCTTACTGAAGAACTATTTCATTTCTACACATATGTGAGACAAACGCATAAGACTTCAAAAAATTCCACATTGTTGCATACAAACTCACATTAAATAATATTCAAAGAGAATATTCAAGAGGCCTTCCCCAATGTGGAATCAATCTTATGGCTTTTTCTAAGTTTAATAATCACTAATTGCACTTGAGAAAGGTCATTTTCAAAACTTAAAAAATTTCAGAAATCAATCAAGAAGCACAATGAACCAGACAAGGTTGTCTTCACTGAGTATTTTGTGCATCAAAAATGAGACCTTCAGAAAAATAGATTTTGATGAACTTATAGAAGAATTCTGTGTGAAAAAGTTTAGAAAGAAATTCTTCTATTCTATTACTTCGTTTTAAATGTATACTTGGATTGAATCAGCTCTTAAATAAAAAAACTATTAACATAAAATTTAATATGAAACACAATTTGATATTCTCTTTTTGTGATCTGGATTTTGTTTGAATAAAGTTTTAATTTTGGTTTAGTTTAAGACTTAAAATTCATAATAATTCACACTTTAAATGCGAAATATTATGAAATAGATTTATCTGAATTGAATTTGGTGTAATCTTCAATGTATTGAAATATTTAATTTGATAGAAAATATGATAATTTTTATTACGTATTTCATTTTTGTAATCAAAGATTTTCATTATTTTAATTTTGTTTCTTTGTAAATGTTGTGTGTTATGTTTGATTAGTTATTGTTACAAGCACTATATATGGTGCTGAGTACAAATGTCCAAATAAGTGTTCTTAGCTTTTTTTTTTTTTAAATTTATTATCGTAATTTTGCCACATTTTTTATAAAGGTTAGTACCAATGACAACATGTTTCATTTAACATTGATATATATCACAGTATTTTCTTATCTCTCATGTAATTTACAAACTTAAATTGGGAAGTGAAAGGGCCTCATAAATGGAATAGCCTACAGCCTCTTTTCATCTAAATCCGTCCCTGCTTATGAGTTTTGTCTTACATAGACAGACAGAATCCCAGCAACTGAACAGGCGAACAGGCTGACTGGCAAATGTTTTCATGATTTTCCAACATCTAACATTTATTAGCTTTCGACATGAAAGCATCCCTTCCTAAGATACTTTGAAGATTTCTAACAGATAATGTGTGTATAGTTTCTCCGTATAAAGTCTGCACAAAAGTATCCCTTTTAAAGCCTTGAAGTGCTTAATTTAATTGCCTTAAAAAGCCTTCAAGTAAATGCATAAGAATAAATTATTAAAAACATAAAAATGTTAATAATGCTTTATATAGCACTTGAATAAAATAAACTTCCACTGGTCCATAAATATTAGAAACTGAAACCAAAAATGAAAATAGAATGGTATATAGTGGGTAACAGAATTAAGATGCCTAGCAACAGTATTACAAAGAATACATAATCAAACACAAAAAGCTATAAAATATTGACAGAAAACTGCTATAAAGTAAATGAAACCCAAAAAGCAATAACACAAAGTGAGCATGAAAAATAAAATTAATATCTAAAATCGAACGAAAAATTTGGGAATTGAAAAACCGCCTAGCCTATTCCTTCTCAAGCACAGGGGTGGGTTGCTAGCATATCAATTTTTATCCAATGCAAGAGAATACTATTAAGGTAATACAGTAGAGTCCCACAAACTCGACTTCCAATATCTCGACATTCCGTGTAACTCAGCAACCTTTTAGGAATTTTTCTACGATATCTCTAAGCCAAAGAGGGCAAATATTACATACAGAACATATAATTATTATTTATCCATATGTCTTTCCTGTTAAGATTTCAGTGTTCTTTTTATATAATTTTTGTAGTTTTCGAACTGTGCCATTAATTCTTGGAACTGCCTAACAAATATCAAGATATGTTGTAATACTCGTCAATGCTGTTTGCTTCTTTCGAGGATATAAGAAAAGTAGCAGCTGGCTTCTGGTTCACATTCCTTTTTATTGTTGCAAAATGTTAGGAGACTTGTCTGAAGTTTTGTAACTGCATCTTATTGCAAACTAAACTCACACTAGCTCATTGCGAGTATCGATCCTCAGCTCACATCCAGGCGTATAAGTGTTAACATATTTTTTGGGAACTTTTGATATTCTGTGAAGTGCAAATGTTAATCAAAAAGATAATAAACTAATGTGACAATGGAAATTAAACTAGATGCCTTAAAAAGACTGGTCAAAGGGGAAAATGTTAACAAAATTAGCATGGATTTAGGTGTTGAATGGACTACTTTGATAGAGTGGAAAAAGAGGTCTGAAACCAAGTTTTGGCGTATGAAAAGGCCATGCACGGATAGGTTGATGGAAAGAAAAGATAAGAAAGGTCATGAATACGAAAAAGTGAGTAAGGCGCTTTACTTGTGGTTCAGGCAGCAAAGGAAACAGGCAATACACATTTCAGGGCCAATTTTACAGGAGAAAGCCCTAACATTTTATGATAAATTTCAAGAAAGAGAGCTTGGATTTATTGCCGTGCTGGCTGGCTCAACAGACAGAAAAACCGGTGCAGCATCAGGCAGTTAAAACACTTGTGGGGAAAAGCTATCTGGTATCTTGGAAAATGATGCAATATTCAAAAATAATTTTCACAAACTAATTGAAAAGAAGGGTATATCTGTAGATCAAATTTATAATTGTGATGAGACAGATCTGAATTTCGAATGCTACCTTCGAAAACACTGGCATCCAGGATATAAAAATCGGCACCTGGCTACAAAAGAAGGAAGGAGAGATTCAGAATCTTGGCATGCAACAATGCAACAGGCAGCCATAAGCTCAAACTCACGCTTGCAAATAATAAAAAAAAAATCTATGGGCATTTAAAAATGTAAAAAATACATTAATGGGACCCAAACCAACTATGACATTCCTGTTTGGTACCGGAATCAGTCAAACGCATGGATGAGCGGAGCAATATTTAATGACTAGTTTCATCAGCAGTTTGTCCCATCGGTAGAAAAGTTTTTTTAAAAAAATCTACCAAGGAGGGCGATTCTCATTCTAGATAATGCCTCATTCCATTCCTGATGCAGAACTGTTATGAGATGAAGATATAAGAGCCGTGTTTCTCTCTCTTAATGTAACTTCAGTGTGTCAGCCGATGGACCAGAGCATTTCTCAGAGGCATTGAAGAAAAATACTGACGTAAACTTCTTTCATCTCCTATTCTAGACATGGAACAAGGCTGCGATATGATCGATAGACAATAGAAAATAAATATGTTGGATGTTGTTAGATGGATAGCTCATTCTTGGAGTGAAATCAAGCAGATAAGTGTCGTTCATTCCTGGAGAAAGTTGCTGGACCATTCTGGAAATGAATTTCATGAAAGCAGAGAAGAGATAGAAAATTGTGAAATAGTTGACTTACTTGAGAAAATTCCAGGCTGCGAAGAAGTTACTGATGGTGATGTTGAAGAATGGATGGGACAAGATAAAAACTGTGAAATTTTAGAACATTCAGAAATAGTTGCACTAGTGAAAGACAATGTCGATAAAAATGAAGAGGAACCAAAAAATGAAGAAATTGAAGACAATGGGGAAGCTAAAACGATAACACATAGAGAAGGACTGAAAGCCGCTGAAGGAATGCTCGGTTACATGAAGGAGCAAAGTGCATCTGGTATGGCCATTTTGTTCCTCTGGCACCTACAGCATGAAGCTGTATGATGACGGAATGAGTGTCAGAGACAATCTACCATCACACGATGCTTTTCTACAAAGAACTACTACACATTTTTCTTCATTTTTGTATGTAAGTTTTTTTACTCAATTATCTTAGGGTATTTGCTCTTTTTATAACTTCTATTGTGATAGAACTTGACATAAAAAAAATCAACATCAATTTAATTATATGCTGTACTTTTCCGTATCCAATACAGTGCTACAAATGTCTTAGAGTAATTTACAGTTAAATATTAAGAGTTCTGGAAAACCCACCCCTTATTCTGTAAAACTCAACTTTTCAGAAACTCAATAGTCTCTCAGTCCACATTATGTCGTGTTTGCAGGACTCTACTTGTAACAGCAACAAACATTCTGCAATGACCAGTGAAAGTCAAAAATAATAAAAACTATGTATTTTAAAGCAATAATAAAAACTATGTACTTTAAAGCAATCAGTCAGTCCTCTGCTTACTTCAGTTCTAGTTATATAATAAACCTAACGAATGCAACTTTTAATAAAGTGGGCAAAAGGAGATACCAAGATTATTGCACAAATTAATTTGTTACATTGTTTTATTTAAATGTGTTATTTGGCTAATGATACTACATTTAGCTTTCTTCAGTTCTCCAATGACAAAACAAAAACATCTGATAAAAATTATTTGAATACATTACATCTTATTTAATTCACTGATTTTAATTGTAACTATTAAAATATTCACTTTTTCAATATAATGACCCCAAAAAACTAAAATTTCAAAATAAAATATTTAATTAAAAAACCAATAAGACCACATAGATTTCAAAATACAATACTTAAAAGCCATTTTTTATTTCAGCGTTTGAACTGCTCATTGTCATCACATCACCAGCTGTGACTTCTGTAATTCAAAGCTTTTAATATATATCATATATCATTTAATATATATCATAAAAGAGTTTTCCTTTATTTTCATCTAAATACTTCTTTCATATTCTCATCTTTTACATGATCATAGACCATATTAAACTGTCTTCTTATTAAAACAAAGGAAAGGAAAGGATTTAGAGAAGTGGCAACCTTGTACAGATCAATTAACTAGCAAAGACAAGGCTATAGAATCCTGTATTTAACAGACAGCATTCTTTGATCTAAATATAAAGCCAAGTCAAGCATTACCTAAAATAATGTATACCTGTCAACTGAAGTAAAGGAAAGAGATGAAGGCATTTAAAGTGGAGTAGGAGGTTGACCAAAAATTTGCATAAATTTCTTTGAAGAGATAGAACTGCAGCAAGTGGACAGCAATTTCTTTTGAAAACTTATCCTGAATCACAAGCATTACATAGTTTAAAGTCTTAAATCGGGGCACATGAAGCATGAAATCACACTATATATAAAGAATAAAATTAATAAATGAAGATGACCTATAGCAGCATATGTTATTCTGAGCTGCTGACAAAAGTTTTTAAAACAACATGGTAGAAATACTAGATTAGTTTTAGTTAAGCAATTTAAAATTGATACTTTTCATTCTAAATTACAAAAATTTATTTTGCTACGCAAAATTTAAAAACACATACATGCATAAATAGTAGTAACACACTAAGTTTAATAATTTCACAACAAGCATAGAAAAGAGAGAGTTTGCGGACCAGTTCCTAAAATTACACTTAAAATTTAAATCAACAGATATTGTATAGAAATATTAAAAACTGAGCCTGGCTCTAAAAAATCTGAGAAAGCATTAATGTTTTCTAAAAAAAAAAAAAAAAAATTTAAGTCTTCATATTAATTTTATAAACTTTCTCAAACATATATATACAACAATGGCAGAACAAAGAAAAAGGTAGCATCTAACACTTAATACATATGGGAAAAGTTGAGATAACACAGCATGTACATGATCTCAAATAAAAACACAGGGGAACTTCATTCAAATTAAGAAGTTATTAAATGAGTTATGTTACAGAAGCTATGAATCAAACACTACAAAAAATTAATGATTAAAATAGAAATGTACAATTTATCAAATGATAACTGCATTTCATATTTTTGTTACAGATTACAAACCTATGGATCTTATAATCTGTAAAAAAAAACAGGAAGGGAGAATGTATTCTTTGCTTTTATCATCTGACTGTTACATGTTACATTTTATGCCTTAATTATTTTTTTTATAACTACATTAGAATAGATTACCTACTTCCAAACTGCCAGGATATTTTTAACAGCAATTCAGTTAATAAAATCAGATAAATGCTTCAAAGCAACACACACACACAAAGAAAGAGAAGGTGTGTTAGAAAGGAATGAAAATATAAGCACTTTTTATGCTTTAAATACATATGCACAAAACACAGCTTTGTTTCCTAACATGACTGAAGAGACTTTATAAATATTTCTTGCATATAAATACACACTTAAATGTTTCAAAATTTAAACAGAACATTAAATGTTTCCAAGGCATAAGCAGCTTCACAGTGCAAATTATTTAAGGTTTGATTTGAAAACATGATATAATACATGAAAATTATTACAAATATTTGCCAATAAGAAAGAATAAGAAAATATATACATAATGCATACAAATGCAGCTGCTAAGCATAAAGGGCTCAAAATTAATATTACTGATCTCATTTTATATTGCAGCATTAATTATATGAATAATAAATGTAAATTATACATAGAAAACAACATAAGTTTTAAGATATCATGACAGGTTAAAAAAACTTTTTATTTGTTCAAAGTAAATAAGATAAATATGACTGCAGTTCAAAAATTAAGGGAGCAAGCTCTCATATGTGTAATAATCCTCTTATTAGTCACATTTCTTTCCTGGGATCAGCAAATGACCACAGCATTTCATTCCCACTGACAGCTAGCATAGTTATTGAATCACAGCAAGGAAATATCAGTAATAAAAATAGATGCACAAACAAAAATTTGGTCAAATGATGAAATATTATAAGGTTTCTGCATCAAAAGCAAATACCAGCAGCAGAAAATCAGCATTGATTAGTTAAAGCCTACAGTTTTAATAACGTACAATGTAAAAAAGTTCGGTTTTGGGGTACATGTCTCCTTCTTATAACAAGCTAGATAGGTTCCTAGAAAACACTGTGTTGTGTGAAACCATTTTATATAAGACTAACAACCAATACAAAATGGAGAAGTGTGTTTCGAAAACAAAGTACAATATAAAGTCCAAAATTCTGATGTGCAATATCTGGAATGATCTAATTAATCGAACCTCCAGACCACCAATCCAATAAGTAAATAAACATATTAATAAAGTTAAAATTTCAATTAAAATTTT
>KK118711.1:273876-315609 GCA_000611955.2 Stegodyphus mimosarum | reverse complement strand
AAAAAAAAAAAAAAAAGAGCAGATGTGCATAAATGACATTTTTTTCTCCACTGACTAGGATTCCCTGAACTTTTCAAACACTTGCTGGCTACGAAGTAGGGCAGTAAGCCAATGACAATGAATCGACAGACTGATGTCAGCCAGAATAACACTTTGGGCCCTTGAATGATTGTGAAGGTGTTAACATTTTTCTATCTGAGCTAAACAATTTAAGCCCCAATGCTGCCATGTATACATATCATTGCCTTAAAGTGATGATTTAAAAACCTGGAAATTTCCCAAACCTAGAATCACTGAAATCCCAGATTCCAGATCTTGGACTTCGCACAGCACTTTTTTTTAACTCAACAGTTTTTGTTAAAAATATAAACCTGTGTGAAACAAAAAAACAGTAAACCAAAAATTTCTGTTCTCATTTAATTCAAGCTCATTTTACTAAATTTTTTCTTAATCATTCTTCATCACAGTGAGGTGACAGGATTTTTTTAAGTTGAATAATATCGTCACTTTCTGAACAGATTTCTTTGTTACAATTTTTTGCATCATTTGCCCTCTTTAAAAAATCTGTTATTTTAATTTACTTGCTGGCCCTTTTCCATTCACAATAAATCTTGTTGCATGAAGACAGGCAATTTTCCAATTCATTTCTGAATTTCCAGCTTCTTTTAGCACAAAGGTCTTCAGTCAAAAACGATTCAAGAGTTTTCACCAAGGTCCTTTTCATAACTGTTTTGAGTGAAATTAGTAACTTCACAATTTTCATCTGAGTTCGTCCTACAGTTTTTAACATATCTTCTTCCGACATGCATTTAAATGTGATTACGGAAAATCACTCGAGGGCTATCTGCCTAAGGGGAAAATGCTTCATCGAGGACTTCCTAAGGGAAACTAGCTTGTATACATGTTACACATGATAAAAAACATGAAAACAACAATGAAGACAGCCCATTTTCTGGGATTAGAATCCCAGACCAACTACGAGTGTTGTGTGACTTTACTGTTCGCCCTCATTTGATTTTGAATTATTTGCGTCTAAAATCCATTTAAATGATTGTCCTATATAGTATGTTTTAAAAGTATAAATAATAACCTTGATCTAAAGGTTGGATCAATGAAGTAATGTTTGATGCTAAAAACTCTGTTATGGCATTGATATTTTAAATTCAATGGTAACTTAAAAATGTTATCTAGCAGCAATAGCATCTTGATGATAATTTATTTGGTTTAAATAATTTTCAACCTCCAGCACAGAAAAGTTGAGAAACTAGTCTTTAAATAAATCTACTGTCAACCAAACTTCTGAGTTTGTTCTCCAATGTACTGGTAAGGTGTTTTTATTCACGCCTTTAAGTGCCCAGGGATTAATCACTCCCTGACCTATTGCTGCACAAAGTATGATCTTTAGATGATGTCTTCAAACTGAATGTTTTTTTTTTGGGGGGGGGATACAGAGGTTCTCTTCAGCATTTTTTCCCCACCAAAACCCAGACTCATTTGCATTAAAAACTTTATATGGTATATAATACTGTTCTTTTATTACCCTTTGCATTTTTTTCTGGATATGTTTTGGCTACTTCGTGATCAGGCAATTGGTTTTGCCTTGAATTCTTATGCTATGATTTGCAAACGTATTGTTAAGTTTCTCAAACCAACTCTTACTTTCTAAAAAGTGTGGCTTTAAAAAAAATTCTCCATATTCTTTCAGATAATTGTAAATTTTGAGAGCCTTTTCTCTAATGCAGTGGTTCCCAAATTTTTTGCCTCACAAAGTCCTTTGCATAATCAACTCCTCTAGCAGAGCTTCTTTCTGTCTTACAAGTTAGTGATGTTTAAGATTAGTGTTACAGGACAGGAAAAAGTAATACACAGTACAAGAATGTGTTAAAAAAAAGTTATTCAAAGAAATGTGCAATGGCATGAAATCAAATTATATTTAAAACTTTTAAATTTATCATACCTCAATTTCTTCAATTATTTGATGTTGTCAAAACTGTGTACTACACATGATGACGTAGTACATAACTTAAATACTGTAAATGTTTAGAATAAAAATCATGTTATTGAAGTACGTACATGCATAAAGTGTTATAAGACAATTTATGCATATACATGAATGTGATTGAAAGGAACAGTGTTGCCATGCTATACAAGGGTTTCTGTAATTTTCTTACCATATAAGAATGGAACCATGTTGTAAAACAAGCAGAACAGATGAGCAGCAATGAGGTTGGTTAACATGTCCACTGCAGATGATAACAGAAGCTCTGGTTCAGTATGTTTGCCACATTTATTAATATTGCTAAGAAACTCAACATCTCAGTAAGCAATGTCTACATCATCATTAAAAAGCAAGTAAAATTACATTACTGAAGGACAAGTTCATACAGGATCACTCATAAAGCTGTCATGGATGTGATCCTCTCTCATGTACTTGATGAAGTTTAACAGGAAGGTTTTCCATTCTTGTACCGTATTGTTATAGAGAATACCGTATTGTTATAGAGAATTAAGTAAGGTACATCATGTGAAACCTGCGGTAAAACAAGCTTCCATGCAATGGAAACACCCAAAATCATACTTCTCCTCTAAGAAATTCATAATAGCTCCATCTGTGGAGAAAGCTATATAATAGTCTTTTGAAAGCAGTCTGCTGCTGGTTGATTTCCTCACAAGGAAGCAACAATGAATGCTGTCAATTATTGTGATACACTGAGGTATCTGTGCAAAGCAATTCCCAGAAAACAAATATGACTTCTCTCAAAACACAATGTGTTGCTGCACAATGAAGCCAACGTCATGTATCTAGAAAATACTGAATCACCTTCCATTAGCTTTAGACCTAACATTCAGTGATTTTCATTTCTTCAGACTTTCGATGAAGCACTTGGGTAGTAGCTCGTTACCCTACTTTTTGAACTACTTTAATGTTAATATCAAATGCAGGTAACTAAACATTTTTATAAGGTAACTTAAAATTTAAAAAAAGTAATACATCTTCACATCCCCTCCCTAAAAGACAACACTTTTTATAAGCAAAAAAAAAAAAAAAAAAAAAAAAAAAAAAAAAAAAAAAAAAACATTATTACAACATACACTGACATGCAAGAAATCACACAAGCATTACAAAATATTTGCTACAACAGTACATTTTCAGAAGGCAACATGGAAAAAGCTTAACATTCACAAATCTGAGGTTTTAAAATGATCTAGAATATTCACACTAAGAGGAAAAACTGTGCAGCAATCATATTAATTACCTATATAAAACAATTTCAAGTACTAAAAAAATACATTATTTTCAAAATTATTTTTATTTCCAACTAAAATGACTCGAAATTAACGCTCATAAACTCAATAACATAATATCTAGTGCTCATAATATAAAATAAAAAATAAACCCTAAGCATATTGTTAGCTATAAAAATACACTTTATTAAACTTTGTATTTTTATTCTTGTGAACATATGTTGCAAATAAAGATCAACTTTTGGGTTTTCTCTAAAATAACCATATAAAATAGAGAATATTGGGAGATATTAAGCTTAACAGTAACCCATTTCTTTTGCTCTCAATATCCATTAATTACACCCATTTGCTTGCTATTTATTTGTCCCCCCTTGAAGTAAAGAAATTATTAAACTAACAGCAAATTGTTTGATTACATGTTTATATAAAAAAAAAGGTAGCATGATAAAACCAAAAATCAGTTATATAATTACCTAATTTTCTATTAAATAACTTGTATTAAAAATATTTAAATATTCCCTCCCAAAAGAAAATATGAAGAGCAAGAAATTCTTGTGCAACATTGAACAAAGAGTCAAAATGTGTTTATTCACATTAAATCAATATGGCACATGAACAACTAGTCAGGCAAACAAAATTTAGTGAGAACACAGGGAAGTCTAACAGAAAAGTATCCAGTCATATTTTTCTATTGGATGTGGCTTTATACAATCTTTATTGAAAACCATGAAAAGAACCAGAATTTAAAGACACACAAGACAGCATGGCATATGAAACAAAGTACCTGGTGGTTACCTCCCAAAACTTTGTTTTTTGTGATATATTTTTTCTATTACTTTGAGTGACAGAAGAATCTTTCGGTTACATGTTTTGAATACCAAAAACAATTGCTTATATCAAGGGTTAGCAATTTACGGTCCATGAGATGAAGCTGTTTTCTACATGAAAAATAAATCAAATTATGCCGATAGTTGAAGAGTTGTGAATTTGAAATTGATAGTTGAAACGTTGTAAATATTGATCACTAGTGTTGCTAATTTTGTATTCTCTTGTTTGTCATTGTTTTTAAAAGTGCTCCCAATACGGGAATATTTGTGCATTGTTTGCAATGTATGGACAGTTTTGCTATAGCAATGCATGTGATATCATCTGTCAAGGCAATCTGATATTTTGTTATCTTTATTTTATTTTATTCATTATTTATTCCTTACCATGTCACTCTTAAAATTAAATAAGAAGAGAAAAGTAGACCTCCATTGCTGTAGTGCCTCAAATGTTGTGCTTTTAAAGCAGAATGGAGTGCCAGTTATTTTGTCAAAGAATTAAATGACAAAGTTTTATGTTTAACATGCAATGACATAAGTTGTGCAAAATAATACTATGTCATCATTATCCAACTAAGCATTTCAACACAGTATTCAAACCTTACAGAACATGAATGATCATTAAAATTGGAAAATTTAAAACAGAATGTGTCATCACAATGCATTTCATTCATAAAAATAAAAAATGATAATGAAGCAGTAAAGTAAGTCATCACATATATTAGCCATGAAAGGAAAATCATTTACCAATGGTGAATGAATCATGTTTGCTTGTGGCAGCCAAAGAAATGTGCCCAGAAAAAAATAGATATTTTCGATTAAGTTTTTCAGCAAGAACAACTGTTAGAAGGTTTGAGGACATGAGGAGCCACATCAATAGTCAATTGAAAAAAAAAAAAAAAGGAAAAATTTTTCAAATGGCTTTTTAGTAATTTCTTTGGCTTTTTGGCAAGCCGACAGATATTATTGATACTGCACAAATGCTGTTATTTATTTGAGCTTCTGTGTATAGCCTGCATGGAACAACTGTAGTAAAAACAAAATTGCTTATACAATACAATTTGCAACGGAATCAGTTAAAATGTGACACAACTGATTGAGGAAAAAATAAATCATCACCAGTTTTGTGAACTTCCTGACTTGCCTCATCATGCATCTGTTCAATAGCTCAGCAATGGGAAAGTTATAATGAAATTCTTCTGACCGAGAGAAGCCATTGATATTTTTTTTAAGTGAGTAAGAATGGCCACAACCTTTGTTATCAAATAGTGAATGGCTATAGAAATTAGAATTTGCCACAGACATCGTGGAATATCACAACAAATTCAATTTAAAATTATGGAGGAAAAGAGTATTCATACGTGAAATGTATTCTGTCATAAAGGTATACCACCAAAAAATTTGCATTGTTTTACACGCAAACAATATTAAGCAAATTTGACCATTTTGCATAGATAAAAAAAAAAATTCAAATATTAGCAAAATCCCCATCCTCCAAAAATTTCATGCAGGATGTATTTTCTGAGCTTATGCTGCAGTTACAACAGCATTTTGTGGATCTTAATGGAAGTGCAAAAGATATTTCTATATTTCAAAATCTGTTTGTATAATTGAGGAGCTTCCATCAGACCTTCAAATGGAAGTGAGTGATTTGCAAAATAATGATTATGTTAAAAATGATGTTTAAAGAAAACGATCTAACTCAATTTTATAAATATCTTTCAGAAGATAAATATGCTCATTTAAAATCATATGCATGGGGATGGGTATACACGTATGTAGGAGTACTTACCAATCAATGCTAAAATACATTTTCGAAAATGAAGTAGGTAAAATCGCAATTTAAATCATAATTAATTAACACATGACCATCTGCAAACAACTTTAATGGCAGGGGTATTAATTTCTAGCTCCAGTATGATGAAATATTAAAGAAAAAACAATAATATTCTTCATATTAGAAATTTTAATTTATTTAATAATAATGTTTTACGTAAAACTTTTTATTCATTGATTGATTGATTTATAATTTTTTTGGGGAGGGGGAGTGTAAGTAAAATGTGTATAAATATTATGTAAAAGTATCACTTCATAATAAAAAAATGAACATTTTTTGATCCATGAGAAAATTACCCATTCATATATTCCTGTTTGTTACTTGGCCTGCCAGGCCTAAAATTTCGAGCCTATTTAGAAAAAGTTTGCCAATCTGTGGCTCAGATGATCAAAGACCAAAGCTAAGTTTTGACTTTCTTAAATAAAAAAGGAAAACGTTTGATTCCACTCCCCCTTTAACACACTTTGGGCATTCATATTATGATCTGATTTTTTCTGAAAACACTGTACCAGAAAATACCAGCTTTTCAAAAAGAATACTGAATCGATGTAAGATAAATAAATATATCAGCTTCAAATAGGATGGTATTTCATAGAGACGTTCTATGCATCTGAACAAATTTCATACAAGTCTCTATTCTAGCACATATATTCTGATAAATTATACATTTTATGTACATAAAGTGGAATTTTACCTAATTTTTAAAGCTATTTAATTTCTAACATATATCAAAATCATCATAACACAAGAATTTTATTTATGAGTGAGACAACAAATATCACAAAAACTGGATTCAACACTGATTTCATTTATTTTTTCATGCAACAATTGCAGCATGCATTTAAAAAATTTTGACCCCATTACCCTCATCCAGAAGAAATTACAACAAGAATTCAAAAAGGACCAATGTGACTTTCAAATTTCATCACATAATTTGTATAGTGCTGCTTTTGAACCTTCTTTTGATATCATATAAATTTTCTGTTGGTGCCATTTTAACTTCTCAATCCTACCATGCCAACTACTGTATTTACCTTTTTGTTCTATAAAGAACAAATCAAATTGATTGACTATGGGAAATGAAGTGGTTTTCCTGATTGCAAATAAAACCAGTTAGTACATACAAACAAAACAATATAATGAGAGTTATTTATTATAAGATAAATTATTTGGTTAAAAGACACTTTCACAATTAATCAACTAAAAGGAAATATGAAGATAACTGAATATTAGAATAAAATAAAAATTTCATTTAAAACTAAAACTCCACATACATATATAAAATCCCACATTCAGCATATATAACTTAACACAAGTAATATATAAATCATTTAAATAACTTGTATATTTTAATAAATACTTAAAAATATACATATATGACAGCTGACATTGTATTAGCAAACTGGAAAACCAACCTTATGTTATTTATTCAACCAGTAAATCTATGTTAAAATTAAAATTCCTAATACTTACTCTTTGGAATTATTGTCCATGGTCATTCTTTTAAATGCATCTTCAGCATCTTTGTTTGCTAACTCAAATGCTGCTTTTTCTTTTTCAAATGCTTTTCTTCTTTCTTCTAATTCTTGTTTTTGCTGATCTAGACTCTTCCTGATTTGCTCATGCCTTCGCTGAAGCTAAGATGAAAGCAAAATCATCTTTAGTTAAGATTATTTCCTAAATTTTATTCTTGCAAACAACAGCTGTTATTCCAGATATTATTTTCTAATGTCCTGGAATCAGCTGATGTTCCAGAAAATTTCTGGAATTAATTCAGAAATTATAAATGTGTTCATATTTTTAAAAATTATAAAAGTACTAAAATAATATAAAAAATACCTGATTAATCAAAAATACATATTTCCTGCATCAATAATTTTTAATAAGAGGAAAATGCAACTTTACTCCTTTAATAGCTGGAATTAGAAATACATTTCTTAACACTATTATTAAACCTTCTGACTGCTCAATTTGTAGACCAAAATTGCCTTCCCCCCCTTTTTGCATATTTTAAATCTACATATATTGGAGTACTGAAATATGCACTTCCCCCCTTAGAAAAGATTATATATATATATATATTGTAATCAGAAACTAAGCTGTCAGAAGAACCAATTTCAAATGTTATCACAAAAAAATTTTTTTTAATAAATTTAAATCGCATTACAATTCATTTTTATTTATTACACAGTAAACTTAAGAAAATATAATGCACTGAGAAAAAAATACCTTAGAAATGTAGTTTAGTATGATAAAGTTCGAAACAGGGTTCAAGGCAAACTTCCAACTTCACAGTTTTTGCATCAGATTCACGTTTCTTTGCGAATTTTTTTCATTTGCATCTTTCTTTGCAATTTTTTTTCCATTTAAAACTTTTTTTCATCAATCAATGAACATTTTCTAGCAGCCATTTCTGATTAGAAAAAGGCAGCAAACATAGTAAAGTTACAGTGGTAAATACTAAGTACCTTCAAATGCTGCAATTTAGTTGATTAACGACATCTGTTGTCAAAACCTAAATTAAATGTCTAATACTGTATATAATTTATTTCACTAGTTAAATGGTGAAAAAACGGTATGTGCTCCTCAATGAAGACACATGCCTGCAAAAATCGCAGGCTGAGCAAATTTTACTACATTTGAGTTGCCCGTGAAAATCGCAGGATGAGCAGCCAAAGGGTTAATAAAAAAATTTACAGAATACTAATACAGTACTTACCAATAATACTTTAACTAATTTGTTAATCAAAAAAAGTGATCATTATCTTGAAGATGTTTCACTTGAGACTGAAATATATAACTTCACTGATTACTAGAAAACTAGCTACAGCTAATCCACAGCTGATATTAATATTATTGATAAGGTGGCAAGGTGCAGGTAGGAGTGGATAGGACACATGAATTCATCATTGGTCATACAGGTGTAATCCCACTGCACTAACTACGCAACTTTACCCCAATTTTGATGAAGAACAGCTTGGGGGAAAGATACAAAGCTTTCCTATTCTTCTTTTCTTATCAACAATCATCTGAGAGGACTTTTGAATTGCTAATATTTTAAGTGTTCCCATATGCCGCATAGACATTGTACACTTAATAACATCCATGTTTTCTTTGGGATTTGTAGATGATATGGCATGCAATATTGCTTAACTACTATATTGATCAGGATGGCCACTTCATAATACAGGTATAGGCTGAGGCAAGGCTGGCACTTGTGCATTCTTATAGGGACATTAGGTATTTCCAGGCACTTCCTCTTTGCCCCAATTTTGATGGAGAACCCTCTGTGGGGTCTGAGGGTATTTCGTCACTCTTCTTCTACCATCAATCACTCAAGAGGACTTTTGGCTCACCATGTATTTTCAATGTCCCTTTGAAGCAGATACTATGCCTTCACATTATTCGTGCCTTCTCCAGTATTCAAACATGGACCTATCAGTACTACAATCAGCATCACTTACCTTTACACTGCCTGGGTGGCTACTTCATGATATAACAGAATAATGTTAAGTCAGGTTGCATTATATGTCAGTACTGACTTTGACTGGCAACAGCTGACAAAAAGTATAAGACAAATATCTGAGAGAATTTCTTTAATGATGAAAATTTCTTTAATGATGAAAATTTGACATGACAGAGGAAGAAGACTCAGTCCACAACTAAATGCATGCTCGTAACATAAATGACACCAGTCATTTACACTTTCCAATTTATTTTTCTTATAAGTCCAAGGTAATTTAAATTTGATAATGTAATCAAGTGATACTGATTTATTTGCGTGCGAAAACAGCGGGCTGAGAAGTTTCATTTGTGGAAGTTAGTTTCAAATACCTATATTAATTGATGTAGCTGTGTATCAAATGATGAAACACTGAATACCAATATCTTTATAAATTAAAATTTTCGCTGCATTTATCTGAACGTGCATAAACTACAGCAAAACTTTCAACAAATTCAGGGATAGTGATCTTGTTTTTACCATACTATAGGAATTGTTGCTTTTTTCCTATTACCAAAGACAGTAGTAAAAAAATCACAAAGTTCCACTATCTGATGTCTGGCGAAAAAAAGATTTACTTTTTTAACATAAATTCATATTATTTCCTTTATGCAATTTATATAATAACAATTTTAAAATAAAAATTTACTTTATTCTAAATGTGTGTAGTAATTAGATGACTGATAAAAAATAACGAAAAATGAGCTTGTCTCAATTAACAGGAACTAGTTTTAAATTTGCATAATTATACATTAAAATTAAGATCAAGCCAGAACGTCCAGAACTAGCTGCTACAAATTTTGAAAATCTAGATCATCTTAAAAATATGCTTATTTATAACACAGAAATATTTATAACATTATACTTACATCTATTTCTGAATCTTTAAGCTTTTGCCTTTTCTCTTTCACTTTCATTTCAAATACTTGCTCCATCTCTTGTTCCATTCTTTTCATTTTATTTTCATGTTCTCTCTTTTCTTCTTCTAACTGGTCTAGTGGGTTCCTAAAACAAGGATATCTCTGAATTGAATGCCTGAATATAAATAATTTGTCACTCTTGTACACTCCTATTATAATTTGCCCAAGTTTTGGTGAAATTTTTCACATAACAGTATTTCTAACCATATTCAATGTATACCATAAATTTTTAGTTGCAAGATAATGAATGCATCAGAATAGCTTTAAGAAATTTTATATTCAAAATCTTGCATGAAAGTTTATGATTTGAGTTTACCATCATTACACTTTTCCTATTTTCTTAGATAGCAGTCTATTCTTCACCATAAATTCAAATTATTTATAGACTTTTTAATTTGAATATGTTAATCTATTAAAAAATGGAAAAGAAAGAAATAGTGACTATCAATATATTGTGCAAAAGAAGAGACATAAAGGTATAGAGCTATAAAATTTGGCACATAGATTCTCTACTAACACCTGTGTGCATTTTCATGAGCAAGTCATATTTGCACATTCTCAATTCTTTATACAAAATTCAATCTATACTTTTTTTATAATTATTTATTTTCTTATAAACTTTCTATTAAAGCAAACTTTTGTTCCCATTGTTGTTTAGTGACTGAATTAGCCACTTCAAACTTTCAGTTTTGCAACATCTAAGAGTTCAGAAAATAATCTTCCAAATAAAGTCCGTCAAATGGCTGGATACTTCCAACTTTATTTGCTGGGTAGGCCAATATGCACTGGTCATTTAGCTATTGCAAGATGAGAAATGCTCAAGGTGCAATAGCAGGACAATCAATTTTATTCTCAATTTTGAAGAATACTGCAGAAAATGGATTCAAGGATCTACCACCTCTCTTTTCCTACCAGGAAACCTCTCGAGAAAAGTTTCAGCTAGCCAGTATTCTAAGTGCCTCTATGTTGCACAAACACTATATGCTTATAAACATTCAAGCCTTCCCTGGGATTTGAAGGTAGGCACATGAATATGACAGCCAGCAGTGCTAACCCCTGCACCAATTAAGGTGATTAATATAAATGCACAGATTTTTGGTGATTTTTCAAAACATATATCCCAGATTTTGAGCATCATGTCTCTGATAACTTTTAATTCTAGTATTAGGAAATCTGTAGCTTTACAATACCTTGCATTTCTCCCAGATCATGAAAAGAACTCTTTGCCCTCTTTAAAAACAAAAATACTAAAAAAATACAGGGTGTTTATAAAGTAATGGACCCATTTTGATGTTTAATAACTCATAAAATAATAAAGATAGATTAAAATTAATAACATAAATAGTTGGACAGACTCAAAAAAGTTTCATGACCCTTTTCAATGAACTTCCACGTGTGCCCCTTTCGTCGCACAGAGAATATCAAGTCGATATTCAATTTCACGCCAGGTACCGGGCAAGCATGTTGGCATCCACAGAGGCTATTGCAGTTGTAATTCTGGTTTTTAGGTCATCAATGTTCGACACTCTCCTCCTGTAAACATTGTCCTTTACAAATTCCCAAAGGAAAAAGTCCAGCGGCATTCACAGATCTTCTAGGACTGTGTAAAAATGTCTCTCTGACACGCTCAACATCAAAATCACTTGTGCATGGACGTCCGGAACGTTTCTTATCTGCGATACTTCCAGTTTCTAGAAAATTCTTTTTCCACCGCAAGATGCTACTTTTGGATAGGAGATCTTTTTAGTAAATTCTTCTGCAATTTCTCTGTGTTTGCATTATGGATTTCGTTTCTATGAACCACCATAAAATCTGTGCTTTCTCTTGCAGTGTATGTATTCTCCTTAATATCCGGTCGAATAAAACATCCCATAAAAAAGTACTAGAACAAACACATCAAAAGTAAACATAACATTGCAAGAGTTGCCAAAAACAAAAGAGAGAAAAATGCAATTAATAAGCAGACGATATTTAGACTGGAAAATGAAATTATCTGAAATTAACCACACGTGCAGATGATATTTACAAAAGTAAAGATATTCAAACCTGAAAAGGAAAATATATAAGTTATTCCATCAATAAATGTCATAAGTTTGTTTATATCTTCATTATTTTATGAGTTATTAAACATCAAAATGGGTCCGGGACTTTATAAACACCATGTAATTAGAAAATTGTCTTTCATTCTACAAAATGACATGACATCATCCGCTTCTTTATGCTATAAATGAATATGACACTTCCCTGCGCATTCTGTCATGGTGCAAATGATTACCACACCCGGGTGGCAGGAAGATCTATAGTTTCAATCCTGGTGAAGGGAAAAGCAATTTTTCATGTTTCCTATCTTTGAAAATCCCCAATAGTGTCCAAGCTAAAACTTGTCATTGGCTGAATTTTGGTTGCATGCGAAAAATTAAAACTTTAAATGGGAGAGAATATTAAGAATTATCACATTCTTCCATGTTCTCATTGTGTGTTGCAAGTCAAGAAACCTACTGTGTGACGTCATTAATCTGAATTATGAACTCAAGGGCAAATGGCTCAAGATCACTGAAGGAGAAACTTGGACACTGTGTCATGTCGGATTTTGAAATTTTATTTAGGACTTTTGATGCATCCATTAACCTTACGTATGTTTTTTGTCCACACTGAAACATGTTTTGTGCAAAGATGTATTATTTGCATTAATGTTTCTTGAATGATTGTAAATAAAAGGAGGTTCACCTAGTGCCCTGGCAAAAGAACCCACTGAGGACAAAGTATGCTTTTTTTTATTATTAATCCAAAGGGATTTAGTCCCGAAGGACTATTACTTTCGTTTTGCGATTTTGCGTCGATTCACTCTGAATGTCCGTTTCACTTTTCAAATTGTTTCCACTAAATGTTATCACTCTGCATTAAATTTTAAAAAATGAAAAATCTGCATAAATGTATGCATGTTTCTCGCATTGTGATAAAACCTAGAGCCATCGAATTTTGAATGACGTAATCCTACTGCAAATATGGGCATCTGGAAGCCCTAATTTTGAATTTGAAATTTGCTTTATAATCGATTTTATGTTTTGTAACATTTCAACGAATTTCTGATTAACAAACTAAATTATTTCAAAGCAAGCAATGGCAACACTGTACAGGAAAAAAAACATTTTTATCTCCAGCGCACGAGACTTACGGAAATTCTAAAGATATGTTCATTTTAAAATAATTTTGCGATATTGATTTTGAACTGAATTTTATGGTTTGAGTACGTAGTACATGATATTTAATAAAAAAAGGTAGCACACGAAACGTTAAAAAACGCGCCTTTGGACGTAATTTAAAATCTGTTTCTGTTTATCTATGAGTCTATTTATGCTTTTGTTATAACTATTTAGTATTGTTATTTTTGAATGTTTTACCTTTGATTAACTGAATTTGAAATAATACATTTGAAGTGGTGACCAATGTGGAAACACTAAGTTGAATTTGAATTAAAATTTAAGAGATTTTGCTTTAAGCAAAAATGGATCTAAAAAAGTAAAAAAGAAATGAGCTGCTTTAAGAGCATTAGTCACAAAACTAATAAATAAGCTAGAAACTGCTAATGAGGGTGAAAAATGTGTAACTGAAGAAATAGTTGTGCAGTTAATTAATAAAGAACTAATCTTAGCTGATAAAAATACTGAAAATTGAACTGACGCAAAGAGTTTAGGAAAAAAAAAATCTAACTTCTAGAGAAGAGTATAAAGATAAAATTATTAACTGGAAGTCACATGCAAAAAGATGTTTATATACTACCCATATAGCACTAATATTACTTCATGTGGAATTGTCACTGAATAGCAAAACAAAGTTTAACTCCCAAAATTGGTCTTTGGAACATTTTCGGGAAAAGATGCGTGCAGTTGGCCTAGGTTTGAGCCGTGATTTGGGACAGCTGTATACAAAAATGAAAGTTGGTGCGCAATAGATAAATTTAATTATTTAAAATTAATTCCGACTTCTGATACAGAAACTCCAATACAAGGGTTAATATTAACAGCAGAAAACTACAAGAAAGCCGTAAAATATTAAAAGATCACTTCAGTTGCAAGGAACTAACAACATATTCATGCATAAATAATTTGTTAATTCTGACTCCAGTTAAGCAGTATAGTACTTCAACAATTATATGACCATTGTGAAGTACAGATTAAAGGATTAGAATTGTGTGATATTTTACCAAATTTGTGCAGTGTCTCATTTTACCAAGCACCAATATAGGTGATCCCTAATGATTTAGACCTAGAATTTAATAGAAATTATCAAAGATTAGAACCCCGCTTAAGTTCTTTAAAAAGGAAACAGAAAGTAGAGTATGAACAGGATTTTTAATTAAGCCATCTCTGTAATTGCAGAAAGAAATTACACTTTGATAACAAGTGGCAGTTTTGAAAATGCTTTTGAGACAAGGAAATTGGAGTTATTATAAGGGTTGTAGAATTCCTTCAATGGCTACATTAAACAAATCTCATTCCAATAGCTGTTCATTCTGCTATGAAAATCCTAGTTCTGAATCATGTAAAAAAACTGTACCAGAAAAAAGGGAAGAGTTAAACGAAGAAAGAACTGTTTCGTGGGTTTTAAAAGGCATCATTTAGTTACGAGATTGCAAACTGAAACTAAGCTGTAACATTTGCAATCAACGGCATCATACACTGATACATGATGACAATATGAATGTCAAGAGATCCATTCAGGGAAATTCATTCAATCATGTCTTCAGTTTCTGATTCTGCATCAATAAATAACTCAGTTCTTCTTCACACACTTAAGAGTTCATATTATAAACACAAACAACTGGCACTGGCAGAGCTTTCATACACTGTCTGATTGCAGCACACATTTATTACAGAGAACATCTGCAATAAATTAAAACTACAGTTATAGGAGAGGTAAAAATAAAAATATTCTCATTTGAGTTCATGATACTTGAAGTGCAGAAGGTGTAAGGAGCCAGTCTCATTTAGTGTAATTGAAAGTATCAAAATTAAATCAAAATAGAAGCAATAATTATTCCTGTCAGTAATCGATCATACATTCATTTCCCTAGAAATGTAATAGTTAACCTTATTAAAAATTAGGAAATACAACTTTCCAATAAGTAGAGGCAAGAAAATAAAATGTCAAAAATTTCTTTACTAAAAGGAGTAGATATTTATTGGAAAATAGTTATGGGCAAGGTTCACAGATTAGCAGTCAACACAAAATTAGGTTGTACAGCTAATGGAACAGAAAGGGCTTATGGAATTTCATCAACTAGCGTGAATGCTATGAAGGTCTTGGTTCATAATGAAAATAACAATGAATCAATGGCTAATTAGCTTAAGAGTCTCTCTAGGAGTGTGAATCCATGGGGATAAATTATGATTCTGACAAGGAATTTAAAGATAATTCAATTTTCAAGAATTTCAAAATGTCTACGAAATTTGAAAACTACCATTACATTGTTTGTCTTCCATGGAGTCATAATTCAAACAAACTTGGATATAATTTTGAGATAGCTAAAATTAGATTTAAGAGTTTAACTCATACATTTCAGCATAATCAACAGTTTTATGGCAGATATCGCAAAGTAATTACTAAATATTTAAAAGAAGAAATTGTTGAAGAGACTAACATTAAAATAACACCAAAAATGTGTTTCATGCCACATCAAGTTGTTATCAACACTTCAGTGCATGGGAAGATTTGTTTGTAATTAAATAACTGTTTACATTCAGGTCCAAATATGTGTCTAGACATGCTGAAATTTCTCCTTAAATTCCATCAAAATTGGATTGCATTTACAGTCAACAATGTGCAAGCATTTACACAGATTTCTATTGCAGATGAAGACAGAATGCAGTAAAATTTCTAAAGAATGATGGTGATTCAAATGAAATCAAAATAAAGGCTCTTCGTATGAAAAGAGTAATTTTTGGAACAACATCTAGTCTATTTCTTCTCAGAGCAACTCTCAATGTACACTGCAGTAAAAAAAAGGGGAGACAGCTTTATATCTCCCGTTCTACTGGGACTACTGATGAAATTCAAATTGTGTTCTTCATGTCTCGAAAGCGCGACTTAGGATACATATTAGATTTATATATAGCACTATTCTAACATAGGTATTTTTGACATAAAATACGTGTCAATATACGATTTTTTGTCAAAATACCTATGTCAGAATAATGCTATATATAAGTCTAATATATATCCCAAGTTGCACTTTCGAGACATGAGAAACGCAATATGAATTTTGTCAATCGGCCCAGTAGAACGTGAGAAATAGAACTGTCCCCCCCTTTTTTGTGTGTGTGTGAGCGTGCAGTGTACGTGCTGAGACATAGAAGTCACAGGACCTGAGTATATTTTCCACAATAACTGAAAATATGTATATTGATGACTTAAGAGAATTATAAGATGCTTCTTTGATCCAGTGGGATTTTTAAATAAATATGCAATTCCAGCTAGAATTTTATTGCAAGATTAGTGGGAGCATACGATACCATGGGATACTAAAATATCAAAATACCTCATACAAAATTAAGAAAAGTAATGAATCAAGCTCATATTTCTAATTTGGAAACACCAAAATATCAGTTTGCAGGTGCTGGAAAAAGAGACATGATGGGTGTTTTACAGTTAGCTTCATTATATAAAAATATTGAGTAGCACCTTTGAAATATTTATCACTTTTCAGATTGGAATTGATAGATGCTTTGATATGGTTTCTGCTTGTCAAAATACACACACAAAAAAAATTAAGGACACTGATTTAATTGTATATTTGTGAACAGATTCTAGTATAACATTACACTATAATTGAAGTGATGTGAAGAGATGGAAGCAATTCATGCAAACCAGAGTGAAAGAAATATGTAAGAATTCAAATGTCTAGAACTGGAGACATAATCCAGCAAGTTTCTAACTAGAGGTGAAAATGCCAAAAATTTGAAAATAGCATATGGTGGAAAAGGCCAACATGGTTAAAGGAAGAAATAGAAGACCTGCCAAAACAGAATGTATGCCTCATAAAGAACATTGAAGATTCCAACAAGGAATTGAGGAAAGCATGGAAGGAAGTATCTGTAAATTCATGCATCACAGAACCTTTTGAAGATTTATTTAAATCTCAAAATTACAGTAATTTATATCAAATTTACTGAATTACTGCATGGTGCTTAAGGTTCTACCCTAAATTTATTTGGGTGTTTGAAATTGAAATGACAGAATCTTACTGGATCAAATGTGTTCAGGAGCGAAATTTCCCAGGTGAAATATGAGCTTTAAAGAACAGAGAGGGATTAAGTTTGGAATCAAAACTGAAGTCCCATAATCCATTTGTAGATGCAAATAGAATTATTCATGTTAGTGGACAATTACAAAATTTAGGTTTGGATTACAAACAAATGCATCTAATTGTGTTGTCTGATAAAGATCATTTCATTGATCTCATTATTCTCCATAATCACCAGATTGTAGGGCACGAAGGAATAGCAGACATTTAAAATCAAAAAGAGACAAATTTTGGTTATTGAAGGCTCATAGGAAAATTAAAGTGTTCTGCACAGTTACAAAATCAGCAGAATATTTCATATGAAACCTGCGATGCAAGATATTGCACCCCTGCCACAAGACAGATGCCACGAAGGCTTCCCATTTGTAAACATTAGGATAGACTACATTGGCTCTTTGTACATCAGAGATGGAAGTGAATTATCTCACACATATGTTCTACTGTTTACTTGTGCTGTAACTAGAGCAGTGTATTTAGAACTTACTGCAGACATGAAAAAATTTTGCTTTTGCATTCAGACACTTCTTTAGATGAAGAGCTTTATCCCAAACAGGATACACACACTATGACAAAATCTTTAAAAGGGGGGGAATAGATTTATTGATCCAGGTGATGACGGACAATAAAGTTCAAGACGAACTCTCTAAACATGGTGTCAAATAGAAATTTATAATTGATAGGACCGCTTTATGAGGAGAATTCTGGTAGAGTATGGTTCAATCTCTGAAAACACTTTTAAAGAAAATCTTACGCAAATCATCCTTGACATTCAGAGAAAGTCATAATATAAGTGGAAGCTATATTGAACTCTAGACCTTTAACATTTGTACACTCAAATCTAAGAGAACCAGAATCTTTGACTCTTGGAGGTTTCTTAATAGAAAGACAGTTACTATCACTATTACTGGAAACTTCTATATTACATTCAACAAAGGAGAATCTAACACATCAGTTTAGACACTGTGCATTTGGTGCTACCATTGCTGGTAACATTGCTGGAACGAGGTTTCTGGAAGGTCCTTCAGGAGATTTTTCATTTTCACTTGAACATATTTAACTGAGGTAAAACGGGTTCATTTCTAAGCAAAATTTAACTTTAAGAAATACTAAATGTTGCAGAAAGCCAAATCTGGTGAATAAAGTCAATGTTCCATCATAATAATGCTTTTACTGGTAAGAAACTGCTTGACAGACTTGGACGGCCTTGTGAGTGGGTGCACTGTCTTGGTGCAACAGCCATCAAAAAAATCCACTACTCTCCTTTCCTAATTATTTAGTGAAATCTTTTTATCACTGCAATGTACCAGTGCAGAGTAACAGTTTGCTTACTGGGAACCAACTCACTCGTAAGAATTCTCTTAATGTCGAAGAAGACAATCAATGTCACCTTAAATTTTGATTTTTACATATCCCTCTTTTTTGGATCTTGGGGATCATGGACTATTCCACTGCACTGAGAAAAATGCATGTGTCATCACAACAAATTTAACTCATTTCTAATGCATTCTTGCATGTCCACACAAGTCTTTATGGCACTGTTTTTGGTCATTGGACAGAACTTCAGGCACAGCCTTAGCATAAATCTTCCTCATGTGTGTTTCTCAGTTAATATGCATCAAAACCGCTTCCCTCGTCAAGTTAACTAATTCCACCACCACATGAATACTGAATCTTCGGTCACCCCAGATCAGCACCTCAAGAGCTTTGGCAATGTTTTGGTCTGTAATCACTGACCTTGGGTGACCAGAATGTTCATCATCTTCCATACTGTCCCTTCTCTCCAAAAACCATTTATGCCATTCAAACACATGTGCCTAAGTTTCCTCTCCATAAGCCTTAGTTAACATTTGAAATGTTTCTGTGGCTGATTTGTTAAATTTCACAAGAAACTTGATTTTGACTCATTGTTCAGTTTTTGCATTAGACATTTTTTCTGGCCGAATGTAGCTCCACAATATTCACTCATTGATACAATACTCCCAAATGTCATGACAGGTTGAGTCAAAACTAGCAGCATGGATAGAGGAGAGGTGTAGGATTATGTCACCAAAACAGTTGTTGCCAACTCCAATTTTTTTTCAAATTTTGCACTTAATCTCATTTTGGAGGGAAGGGTGTCTACCACATACTCTGTTAAACAGTGAATTGAGAGAAACCTTCTTATTTACAAAGCTACTTTTTGCGTACAATGCTATTTAAAAAATTAAGTAACTTAAGACAGAATCAAGCTATAGATTTGAAGTAAATGTGCAAAGAGATTCATTCTAATGTAAACATTTTTTTTTTAATAAAAATAAAATTTGTTCTATAAATGCTGCATTATGGCATAAGTATAAATTTTTCTACTTTTGAATAATATTCCTCTAAAGTTGCTGTAAATTTCCAAACAGAAAAAGGTATACAATGATGGAGAAAAGCTATAATGTTTTGCAGTGCGTCGTTCAAATAATAACAAAATTTTTGAACTATAGACTAACTAAAATTTTTATTACACTTTTGTTTTTGCCTTAAAGAATCAAAATCAATACGTTAAAAGAGAAATAAGTCATATTTTTGACAAAATTTTAAAGTAGGTCTGTTAGCCTAGTTTGTTTTGGCTAAAAGGAAAAAAAAGGGGGGAAGGAAGAAAGGAAAGAGGGGATGAAAGTTAAACTTCACTTAACATTTAAGATATTTTCTGGATATGATACTGGGTATCATCCTATGGTTTTTATTATGCCATTTATGGCAAAAACAGTGATCTTTACTTTTCAACTCTGTCAATACAATAACTTCAATTAGTTCATGAAAAACTGTACTTAAATAAGATTTGTTAGCAATATTTGTACAATGGCTATTTTATTCTTTTAATTTTCATAAATTTTCACTCACAATGGCTATTTTATTCTTTTAATTTTCATAAATTTTCACTTATTAAGATAATATTTATACCATTAAAATACATAATCAAACTATTTTAAATAATAAAGAAGCATATTGCTAACAAATTCTATATTTATGTAAATAATTTTAGAGACATTATATATGAAATTGCAGCAATTTTTGTATAATGTAACACAAAACGCTTGAATGTGAATACTCTCTACTGGAAAAATACGAATACAAAGAGAAGTCTGTTTAACATTGAGTAAATGGCTATCTTGCTAAATTGCAAGAAATCATCAAAAGTCACCAAACTAAACAACCATTTGGTGACATTTAGGTTCGGTCCCTGTATAACTGTAATGGGTACTGCAAATGAAGACCCGTAATATCCTATATAACTGTTAATTGTATCTAGCCCAGATATGCTTTTCAGTAATTTTGAGATATGGAAGGTACTAGCGATTCTCAGCTGCCAGGAGAAAACTAAGACCTGGGAGAGACCTGTGAGAGCTGAGTTTAGAGCATCAAAACATATTCATAGCACCTTTGCCTTTTTAGTTGAATTTTGCACTGCGGTGTGTTTAACATTATTAGTAATTTGAAGTGTAACTACTGATTGTGCTCAGTAATACTGGGAAGAGATGTAAAGTGCTTTTGTAGAAAGTTCCAGAACTGTAAAACTGGATAAAAATATAAATTTTATCAAGCTATCATCAGTCCTGTGTGCATTCAAATCTATAAACCCCTATGCATGTAACAATATAAAACAAGACAAACAATCTCATTACCAGACGAAAGAGGTCATTCATAGCAAGATTAAAGCCTTTATAATGAAAACTTCTACATAGTATTCAGTTTTATATGAGAAAATTGGGAGGGGGCGAGATGGACAATTGTTTTGATGAGTAAAATTATGAAGATTATTTATTGCTGAAACAGCTTTGGCAACAATTTGATCAAATTTAAATTTTTTAAAGGCATGACATTTCTGAATTTAGCAATCCCAATTAAATAAACTTTATTTTTGTAAAAGAAATGAAAATTTGTCTATTTGGCATTAATCATATTTTCCATGTGCTCCAATATATTTTAAAAAAAGGGGGCAAGTATTATACAGAAACATACATTATATTACTAAACACATTAGTCAATCCCATTGTTAATTTAGATGCTAATTGTAAATTTGCTATGAAAACACATTCTGCTCATTTCACAATAATGCAGATTCTGTACATCGAACTTACTTATTTGATAATCTAGCTGGTTTACCATCAGATCCGACACCAGCAAGTTTTCGACATCGAAAGTTTTCATAATGTACATGACTGGTGACATCTTTTAAATCTTGCATATGTGTTCTAGAATTAAATCAAAAGTGGAAAAAAATTAACATCTTTACACATTCCAAATACTTTATAAATTTTACAAAAACAGGACAGTCAAAACTTTTCCTACAAAAAGAGAAAAATCTTATAGTGATTAAGAAAAGAAGCCAAATGCCATTAAAATCCATTCAATTGCATCTTAGCAAATATAAAGTATATAATAGCAAATTAATATAAAGTACTGTAATAATATAATAATAATTTAAAATAAAGTACTATAAATAACATAAAGTACTATAGAGCATATATAATACCTCATTTACTTGCATATTACTCCCTTTTTTATCAAGTTTATCGCACAAAAATCGAGAGGAGAAAATTGCAAATAATTTAATTTTTGAAGGATGTGGTTACATTAAGTACAAAACAAATGAAAAATAAACTACTGGAAACTATCATAAAATTATTTATTTAATAGAAATTTATATTTCAATAACAACACACATTATATTACCAGTACACTATCTAATAAGATATCCTCATTTCTACTTCCATGTTACCTTGAATCTCACCTGCTTTTGTTGCTGCCAATGGCTAATTCCTAGAACTCAAATCATTTATTTAACATTGCTGGAGGAAAATTACATGGATATAAAAAAAATTTCAAAAACTTGTGCTAAAAAGCTAGGGGTAAAATATGCGAGCAAATATGATATATAACTACAAAATTAAAATTCCTCTTAAAAAAATATATCATTTTTTCGATGTTAGGTCAGAGAAGCATTCTAGCTATTCTACCAGCCCATTTTCAGGCACATCGTGGAGCAAAAAAGTCTGATATATACGTTGTTTATTGTATCCAAATAGAAGTCACTGATATTGCATTTTAACCTTTCCTTTGTATGTGAGTTACCACAAGTGCTTTCATTCACCCCATTTTTTAATCAAATTTTATATATCTTATTCTAAACCATCCATACACTTATATTGTAGTTACATTTTTTAATAGAATTATTTAATCTCTTACTCCAGTGATTAAATTACTCAATCAAAACATCACTTTTCAAACAATGAAAAATTGCTCTTTTTCTTCTAACAATTCTGTTATGACAAATAGTCAAAAACAACCAACAAGTTCCAAAAATTTGCCACCCCTAAGTAAAAACCAGAAATTGCATAAAAATTTTATAAAAAAGCTTTTAGAAAATTCCCTCTCCCTGCTCTAACCCGTGTGCAAACAGTAAAATTCTGAGAGCTTAGTTTGTTCATTAAACATATATGTGAAATTTGTTTCAGTACTTAATTTTAAAAAAACCTAAATTCAATTTTGGAAAACGTACAGCTTAATTACATTGTAATGTTATGCAAAATGAGTATGCATGTAAAATTTGAGATTGATTGATACCTTATCATGAAATAATTTAAAAAACTGATGGCAATGTTTTTACTATAGCGACAAATATCAGGAGTGAGTTTAAAAAAAAAAAAAAAAAAAAAAAAACTTATAAAAATGCAGCTAGTTTAAAAAAAATTTAAGGTGTCCAATTAATTCTTTTCATCATTATTCTTTTAAAACAGGGCAATGAGTTTTAAAATTAAATGTTGATAAAAATGCATCTAAACTTATGAAATAGAAAATATTAAAAATGAGACTTTTACTGCAAAAAATTTTAAATACTAATCAATCTAACTCTGTTGTCTTGCTCATGTATTTCATGGAAGAAATGTTGTCAGGGCCTCAAAGAAGTTGGATATCTACTTCCACCCCAATTTCGAGGGACAGCACCCTGGGTGGTGGTCTGAGGATTTTCCATACCACTCCTCTTCAAACAAACCACACGAGAGGACTTTTGACATCTGTTTTTCAACAAAAAATCAGGTTCAAGATTATTAGGGATTTTAGACTAAAAAGTCTAAATCAAATTTTTAAAAAAATCATTTCTGTATTTCCCAAATATGTTTGTTCATCCACAAGTAGTGTGTACACAAATTTTGAATTCAATATCTTATCCGGAAATAGTTTAAAAATCGATGACAAACTTCTGACCATAGCAACTAACACCAAGAGTAAACTAAATAAAAGCTTATAACAAAGAAGGGAAAATAAACATTTGATTTCCAAAGCTGTGATTGCAAAACAAGAAACATGCTCAGTTTTACAATAGCTTATATTTTAAAACCAAGCGATGTTCATGAGAATTTCACGAATCAGTAATTCATTACATTATATGCAGTCAAATACCTAAAACTGCCTTAGCTGTATAACACAGTAAAAAAATGTATTCTGAAAGAACTAAAAACTAACTAATTCAGAATCTGTGGAAAGTTTGCATCACAATGTGCAAGTATCTGGAAAGCAAGTACCATTTCATTCTTTCATTGCTGCAATTAATTTGACAGCGCGCTGAGCATGCATACTGGTTTTCTTTGTCTCTTGTCTTTCCAATGACATCAGTATGGTCAATTTGTGTTGATGTTAACAGTTTGTTATGATTACTAAAAACGCTTAAGACAGTTGAAGAGAACCTACCTACTGTGAGATTTATCTGCAGTTTTTTTCTTGAATGAAGGAACATGAAGCCTGCTGAAATTCATCATCAAATTACCAAGATTTATGGTGAAAATGCAGTCAGCAATAGTAATGTGAGAAGATGGGTCAGAACATTTATGAAGGATGAACTAACATGCATGCTGAAGCACAAAATGGACAGCCTTCTCTTGTCAATGACAATTTGGTAATGAATGCTGATGAAAAGCTTTGAACGAACAGATGCTTTACATTGTCAACTTTTTCTGAAGTTTCAAGAATTGTTTTGCATGAAATTCCAATGCTTAAGTTACCATAAGTTATGTGCCAACTAGCATACCAAAAATGTGTTGTCTGAGATGTCCACAAAACCAAGTATAAAGTATGTTGGGAGAGAAATTTAAGTGCTTTCACATTTCTTACCCAATACACTGATAAGATAGAGGCATTTTTACAACAGTTACTGGTGATGAAACTTGGGTTGATCCCGTAATTCCAGAATCGGAACTACAAGGCAAGTTGATGAAAACCTTTCAAAAAACACATGTCTTAGACTACCAGCTTTTCTTCTTTTCACTTTCAAAGCAAGAATGAGACAAAAAAAATGTAAAGATATGCAGAGGAAACACACAGAATCTCCCAAAAGACAAAAATTCTAAACATCAATGTCAACCCAAATTATCAAGCACACTGTGTTTTGGAAAATGAAAGGGATTCTTCTGGTTAAATTTTTCCTAAAGGTGAAGCCGTCGTAACTTGGTACAGCGGAAACATTTCGACAAGCAGTTCAAAACAAAAGGAGAGGAATACTTAGTTAAGAAATTGTCTTACTTCACGACAATGCTCAGAGACATGCTGCTGGTGTCAGTCAAAGGCAAACTGAGGAATTCAGTTGGCAGCAGGTCGGCCATCTCTCCCCCCCCCCAGTACAGACCTAATATGTCTGAGCACTATTTGTTCTGCACACGAAGCATCACCTTGGATGTCAACACTTTCAAAGTAAGGGCAAGACAAAAAACACTATGAAGATATGGCTGTCATCACTGGTGAGCTGTCTTTCTGGTATAGGTAAGATAGTCAATCACTACAACAAATGTCTCAACACTAGTGGAAACTATGCAGGAAATCAAAAATCTGCTCATTGAAATTCCATGTAAAAATTGACTTGAAAAAACATTTATAACCCTCCTTTTTTTTTAAACAAAACAGAACTTACTTACGGAACACACACCTCATAATATTGTATAATTTGTAACTAACTCAACAGTGTAATTGCAATCACAATTTTAAAACCAGAATAAAATAAACTGTACAATATACTTCTAATGTTAAATTTATATTTCTATGAAATATGCAATTTATCCAAGACTTCTGAAATTGTACTTTAAAACTAGATTAAATATTTGCATTCTCTTACACACTTTCAGTATAACAGACGTTACTTATTAAAATAGCTTTACAAATTGTTTATAAATTGCATCACAGTATTAACGATAATATAAATTTTTTGCTGTCTCAAATTCTTTTAACTTGCTTAAAAAAATAATTACACAAATATGTACTTGAATTTGGTTGTTTTACATATTACTAGTATTAATCACTTAATATTTTAAAAATATTTCTTTTACTGAATAAAATTGTAAACAGAGAAAACAAAACAAACCTTAAAAGCATATTTCGTAAAGCTATGAAATCACAGTGCTCCATATTTTCCACTACGAAAAAGAAATATATAAATACTTAATTAGGTCATAATACTTAGAATGAATCACTACTTTACTTAAAGAAAAGTTGTTTATATACCTTCAGCAACTCCCCAGGGATATTTACGACCTCTAACAAGCTTGCCATTGACATCTATAGTAGTGTTACTACCTACAACAGCAAAAGGTACCCGTTCCTATATAAAAAAATTGTACTTTAGTATTTTAATTAATGAAATAAATCACTAATTTGCACAACAAGCAAAATATTAAAAATTTGTATTGACAAAAATTATTAAGTTACATTTAGCTGAATTCTAACAAAGCAAGCAAGAACTATGTGCTTTAGAAATGGCATTTATCAATGTTAAGTATTCTGGAAATGTAAAGACAGCTCATGACTGCAGTGCATCTTGTCATAAGTACTCAGAAAATGCCACAGAGTTGATGTCAACAATGCATGTGGAAGAAAGAAGAAAATATAACACATATATTTTCTCAAGAGAAAAACCCAAGACAAAACTTCAATTTTATTTACATTATATCTAATTTTTCCCAGTAGATAGCAGTATAAACCAACTCAGTGAATTTAATTTCCGTTTTCCTAAATTCTGAAGACACTTTTCTGTTTTCAGTAAGCAAATCTATTGTCTTTAAAATATCTTTTGCAAGTCTCCTGTGCAGGGATCTAGTGAATTAAATGCACAGCTATGTCTTAAATAATTAAATCTTTGCTTTATTAAGTAACAGCAGCAAAATTTATGATGAAATAATATCATAATTTCTTCTTCCCCTCCCCCGTCATTTGGCTTTGCCATTTTGAACTCCTTATCACTTATAATGTAGTTTCATAATCTATACCTTTAATTTCAGAGACTAACTCTTAAATTAGCTGGCTTGAAACTGTTTGGTGTGTTAAACTGAAATCTGCCTATGAAGATCAGATTGTAGCTACTTTTTAACTTTATAATTTTAATATTATCCCAATTAAAACTTTTCTTTTTAAACTTTTTGCAACTTTAATGGGAAACCTTTCAGGGTATTAGACTGCAGTCTAAAGTTTCTAGAAGTACTTTTTAAAGGGAGAGGGGTAGTTGTTAAAATTCACTTCACCACAAACTAATAAGCCAGCGGGATAAATGTACTGATACTGCACCATCAAAGCTGTTGACAACTAATTTATAATTTCTACTAGAAATCTGTAGACTGGATGCCTGTACAAGTCAAACACAATTTTGTACTGATGTTTTGCATTGTTTCTTTTTGCACTTTCAGTTACCAATATTGTTCAAAATTTTTATACTGCTAAGAAAGGCAGATTTCGTTGAATTTTCTTTTAAAATATTTGAACTTTAGTAAATAAATATTAAAAATTTCTTTATGTTATTAAACACCAAAATGAATTTGCTATTAAATACAATCCAAAAACATTTGAGAAATCCTTCTTTTGCCTCATATTTACAAGAATTCTGCACTATTTTAATAAGTGTGCAAAATGCTAAAGCTTTTAAATGTGAGACCATTTAAATTAAATTCTTAAATATAAAAACATTGCTTTAAGAACTATCTAAAATGTTCAAAAAATAACTTGATTCTATTCTTATGCATTTTCTACTTTTTCTTTACAAATGAATGCTATCAAATTCATATTTCATCTGATAGATTTTATTAAGAACTGAATTTTCAGATATGTTGATATAAATAATATCAATGCATTATATATATATTTTTGAAGTCAAAGGCAAAGCTTACCAGTCTTTAGCTCAGAGTTTTCCACTTTTAAGTAGTTAATAGCCATCAAAACAGGAATATAAAAACAAATAACATTTTACTGATAAAGATTATACAGAATTAAACTCAGAATTACAGAAAAAAATTACCTTCATGATTTTTTGTTGCCTATTTTCATCTTCATCATCACAGTCAGGAAACTGGTAAATTTTTATTTGGTTCTGTGCAATTTCAGTCATAATCTAAAGAAATTACAAATAATAATAATAACAACCATTCCAAACAATGAAAAAAATTAAAATACATGATAAAAAATGGAAGTCAATTAATGATTGCATTAAAATAATAATTAGAATTCAATAATTATAAAAAATTTCTTAGGCTAAGAAAATAGCAAAAAATTCTTCCAGTGTTTTGCAGCCCTTTCATTTAATATTTTCCCTTAAACTATCAAATTATTGCACATTAATATTTCCCCAAAAGGCAGAGCACCAAACTTAAAATTACGTACACAGTTTCCTTAACACTATTTGCTGCTTTGATTGTTTAGCCAGGACAAATCAGCTTGAAGAAAATGATTTTCCTGCAATCCCATCAAACAAACAAACACTAAAAAACTAAAACAAACAAACTACATAAGGCAGTTCTTGACAAGATTTTTTTCTATTTCCCTTATTTGTTTCTAGCTTCTTCTTCACCATATGTTACTGTACAGAAGAATTCACTTTTCATAACTTTTTATGATTTGAATCAAAACTAGCTTCTTCTTACTATGAGCAAGCAAAGAAATGGCTGCAGGGACATGGTCCAAACATTCCTTTTTGGTGATTCCTTGTTCAAGTGGCCTTTGGTGTTATCTGAAATTTCATTACAGACTGGGAGGTTAAATATGGAAATTTTATCAACAAAGTGTGGTAGCCATTTTAATAAAATATATATATATTCTTTTTTGTTTAAATAATGCAACACCGGGATAGCAAGCTTGAAAGTTAATCCAAATTCCTTTAATTAGTGAAATACACACAAAACTGTCAATTCTCAGACTCGGAGCCATTTCCTCCATAATAATCCATAGTTTATTTTTCACTATGTTAATGCCATCATTAACGCCAAAGGGGTGTCCAGATCAAGGTTTATTATTCAAGTTACAGTTATCATTTTGAAACCTGTTGCATTGCATTCAATTATGCAAAGAGCAGGAAAACAGTGTAAGTACCTGTCTGGAATTGTTTTTTGTTGTGGTTCCCAAACCCATTCCTCTCCAAAACTTGCATAACTTAACATGGTGTATATGTAGCTTTTGATTCCCTACTTTATTGAACAGTTCACATACTATCTAATTTCATTCAAAGGCATCTGTAACGAACATGCTTCATCATGGAGCTATGTGTTAGGTAGTAACGTTTTCTCTACCTGTGAAAATCCTGCACAACTTCTGCAGTCTTCCAATTATACACATGTTGCAAGAGTAAATAATACAAGAGCAAGATTAGAGTAAAGGGGAAGAAAATTATGTCACGATTTCGAGAGCAAAACATTATTTAGATATACTTTACAGTAGACTCTTTGGGAGGAAAATTTTTTTTATTTTTTTTAACATTTAATTCCATTATCAGCCTGGTTTGTATAGCACAATAATTAGAGGTATGAACAAAATAATACATGAAATTAAAATACATTTAATAAACCTTACTTGTCTTTTAAAAAAATGGCATTCTTCTGGAGTCATTGTATCTGCTTTGGCAATAATGGGAATAATATTGACCCTGTCATGTAACCTCTTCATAAATTCTATATCTAGAGGCTTCAAACTGAAATATATTAATTAAGAAAATAAAATAAAAATGACCTATGTAAATTAATTAATCAAATAAAAAAAACACTCAAATAAATTAAGCAAGTAAAAATAAATTATATGAATAAACAAGCAGAACAAAAAAGGATTTTGCAAAACTAAGAAGATTTAGCTTAGCTATTAATTACAACATAAAGAAAACTCCAATTTTACAGCAAAGATTGCACACTTAAGTACATTTCACATTAAAGAACAATTCCGCACCAAGATACATGTAATAGTATGAACATTAAATAAGTATTAAAACATAAACAAATTTAAAAGGTAGCATTAGCTGTCCACGTAGCCATGCAAGACTGAAAGCCTACAGTTTACAATAAAATAATTCAATAAACGAATTTAAGTTTTTTATTGTTATAATGATTAAAACCAAGTAAGACCCCTAACCCCATTCTAACATAATTTTAACAAACAGCTAAGCTATAAAATATGAACAGATAGCAATATTCCATGCAGTTTCAAATCCACATTTAATTTTTAACTTCATAAAAATGAGAAGTCATCCTACTATAAATCACAGGTCTTACTATTTTTAATAAAGTACACTATAAGCAGATGGACATAAGCAGTATCAGTTGGTATTCATTTATTGGACTGCCAAAATAGGACTCACTTTTCAGTGATCTTGATCCAAGATCATTGAAAAACATGATCAAGCATACACATGCACTGAATAGTCACATATAAGGAATCTGCCTATTTCAAATATATGCATAATTCAGTGGTTTTCCATATAACAACACTTATTTTTTATTTTTTAATTTTATTTTTTTATTTTGAAAAAGGCACTACACATTTTCTCAAAGAACAAATCACTTTTCTTCAGAAATACCAAATTAAAGTGCAGTTCTGTCTGATCTTACAACCTGACAAGTTTCTCTATCGTGTATTATTAATCTTTGGATATTAAAAAATAAATAAGCAACTAAACATTTCATCAAAAAGAAAAGCAGAAAAAATAGGCCACATAAAATAAAGCAGAACTTTCAAATTCAATTATTTAAGGCAGAAACATCTGACAGTTTTTAAGGTGATAAAACAAAATAAAGAAACAAAAACAACTGCAGATCCTCTTAATCATTGAGTTTTTGTCTGCATACTTATGTCTATGATTCACTCAATCATTAACAGCAGTCTTGGACAAAGAAGTTACTGAGCTTATCGATGCACTATTCTGCATAATGCTGGATGGTGACACAGCACACCAAACGATTGCCTATGTAAATATGAAACTTATGAGGACCGTCAATAATTAAATAACAGCAACTATTAACTGCACTGTCGAGATGAAAATGTGTTTCATGAGAAAATGCATACAATCCAACATGTTCCTCATGTAACAAATCATGCAATGCTTGACAGCTTTGAAAACATTGTTATTTATTCCTAACTATTAAAAACTCTAACATCTGGACTCTGTAGAAGAAGAAATTAAGGCTTTCAGGATCCCTGAAACAAATTTTGACAAGTTCAGAGCTGCAGCATGCCTTTTAATAAAACTAGATGGCTCCGAGTACCTGCATTCAATATTCAAAATAGTACTTTTTTCTTTACAAACAAACCTATAGCAATTAAGTAAATTTATATGACAAATATATTTATATCTCAAGACTGCAATATCCAATGACAAATTACGCTGCTCGATGATGCGCTGAGTCACTTAAAAAGACTCTCGATTCCAGTGAAATTATGAGTAGCTCAATGAGATTCTGTTCAAACACACAGATTCACTGCAATGTGATCACACACAGGCAATACTCCAGAACAAAATTAATTCTATAAATTATCATGTAGAACCTGTTTCAGGCAGTGCTGACAATCTATGGTGTCAATACTGGTATCTACCCATCACTAGTCATAGAAGCCATGAAGTATTTCTTCCTTTTCATTTTAATGTATGAGAAATAATACAGCTTGGCACAAGGTAGTTGTAAAATAAATTTTAATGTAGCTCCCATATAATATAATTTTTCATGTAATGCATCTAAAATAGTGTTACTACGGAAAACATTAGTCCTAATGTGAAATATCACAATATAATTAATTTTATGAATAGAGTGCAGATATTAATGCTACATTACAAAGTTCTATAATGGCTACAATTACTTTTATAATCTCATCAATGTCAATAGCAAACAAAGTTTAAATTAATGTGGCTGCAAACATATAACACCATAAGCTAAACACGAGTCTTTAATAATGCAGAAATAGTACTTGCCTCTTAAATTTTATACCTCCTTACCTTGAAATTTTAAGATACACGCGATTTCTGCACGTTGTTTCAACTCCAAATCGACTATCGAAATCCAAATCTTTATAATGTACGATTTTCAAACTGATTAACTATTTGTAATCGAATTTTGATGTAAAATATATTAACATTTAATTGGAAATTCTAAATTTTATATTATTTGGCTAATTTCATTTGCATTTTGTCACACTTTCACACTGAGAAAATATTGAGTAATTAAGGACAGCTTTCATTTATCAAAGTACTTTTAAATATGCTGAAAATAAAATTAATAATTAATATACATAGTATTTGAGTGGGTAAACTTGGTAATGTACTGTGTATTGAAGTAAAAAAATTTAAACATAAATATTAACTTGTACAGACATCAGGATTTTTGATTCGGAGAGACGTGAAAAATGAGCAATGCCCTTGCGGGACTTAACCTCTGACCTCTCGAATACGCGTCTAGTGTGTTGGCCATTACACCATGAAGGCATGCTAAGAAAGAGAGAGAGAAATACCTTATATACTCCCCCTTTTAAAGGATGACTAGGGTTTAGGGGAGCCAATCACCAAATCTTGATGGTGAAGAACCATCATTCACCAACTTTTAGTTTGGATGCCACTGTAGAGACATTAGGATTTTTTATGCTGAGAGACGTGAAAAATTAGCAATGCCCTTACCGGTATTCAAACATCAGACCTCTCGAATACGTGCCGGGCGTGCTGGTCATTACACCACGAAAGGCATGCTAAGAAGGAAGGAGAAATACAATGTACAAATGTCTACAGTAGAATAAGGAAATGCATTTCCCTCGTCTTCTTTAAAAAGCGTTCAACAAAATTCTGTATTCCTGCAGAAATTTTAACGCAGTTTCTTCCACTGTTTCCAAATTCCAAAAGCACATATTTTAAAACTAAGATTAAGGGAAAAGATATTATGATTTGCTTATAAAAACCACTGGAACTAGAACAACAACAAAAAACAGCACATATGATAATGGTGGCACTGCTCGATTGAAGGAATGATATGAATGAAAATGGTTGCCAGAGTTTGGCACATTCCGAAAATATTGGTGACTTTCTACAAAGGTGGTTGCAATAACACACAAGTACCTGTTTTTATAATTTGCTTAAAGAATTCAATTTCTATTTGCTTCTATGAATGTAATGCATAAAATAACATTTGTGAGGTAATAATACACAATGAAATCTGATGGTAATGGGTACCAGAGATATTGTAATGAAAAATTACACAGAAAACATTACTACAGTAATTATCTCAGAAACTTACTTTCATCACTAAAATGATACAATTTTCATCAAATTTTGCTGACAATTTCTAATTAATAAAGCTTTATCACAGAGTTATGAAAATGCATATACATAAACTTTTTCAGTCCATTTAAAATAATTTTTTCTCTGATAATATTCAAAAGGAAAAGATATGGCATATACGAGGCGTATTCGGAAACTAAGTTCCGTTTTGAAAAAAAAAATAGTAAAACAATTTTTTTGAATCCAATTTTATTTTTACATGAAAATGCATGTCTTAAACTATTTTTCAACATAGTTTCCGCCAATGATTAAACACTTGTCATAGCGGGTGACCAGTTTTTGTATACCATTGTCAAAGAAACTCCCCCCCCCCAAAACTTTCCCCAGATAACCACGACTCTACAGCATTTTTCGTGTCATCGTCAGATCCAAAGCGCTTGCCACGAAGCTTGCCCTTCATGTACAGGAACAAGTGATAGTCGGACGGCGCCAAGTCCGGGCTGTACGGCGGGTGATCGAACTGCTCCCAATGAAACTGTCGAATTAAAGATTGAGTGACACCAGCAGTATGGGGCCGAGCATTGTCATGGAGCAACACAATTCCTTTACTGAGCATTCCTCTTCATTTGTTTTGAATAGCAAGCTCTAGTTTTGTTTAAGTCTCACAATATCGCGCCGCAGTAATGGTTTTACCTCTGGGAAGAAATTCAGTAGGCAAAACGCCTTTCCTATCCCAGAAGACAGTGCACATGATTTTTTTGTGATGACATTGTCACTTTGAACTTTTGTTTTTTCGGAGAATGAGTGTGTCTCCACTCCATCGATTGTTGTTTCGATTCTGGTGTGAAATGACACACCCAAGTTTTATCACCTGCCACAATTTGGTTTAAAAAGTTTTCTCCCTCATCACTGTACCGCGTGAGAAATGTCAGGGCACTACCAAGTCGCTTTGTTTTGTGAACATCAGTGAGCATTTTTGGAACCCATCGGGAACGCAGTTTGCGATAATTCAAGCGGTCAGACACAATTTCGAACAAAACAGTATGTGAAATTTGTGGAAATGCCTCTGAAAGAGTTGTCATTGTGAAGCGTCTGTTCTCATGAATTGCTTCATCAACTTTCTTTACCAAATCATCGGTGACAACAGAAGGCCGACCGATCCGAGCCTCGGCGTGGACATTTGTTCGACCTGCATTAAACATTCTTACCCACTTTCTCACCATTCCATCACTTATCGCGTATTCACCGTAAACTTCTGTCACTTCACAATATATTTCGGCTGGTTTAACATTCCTCGCGCTCAAAAATTTAAAAACGCTCAAAAATTTAAAAACGGCACGAATCTCACAGTCAGCGGGAGAACTAATTGTCTTAAACATTTTGAATGTGCACAGCAAACTGAAAACACAACATAGAGCAACCAAAATGGCGACAATTGAAAGTCAGTGAACAAGAAAGACTAGTGCGCATCCGCGGGACGCCTACCACAACGCTGCGACGGCGCTAGAATGAAACGGTACTTAGTTTCCAAATACGCTACGTACATATGAAGGCTTATTTAAGAGAAAAATGATTAATTACATTAAGAATAATGTAATAATAAATCAGATCCACATCTACAAATCTGCAGGAATAAATCCTTGACATGAGGAAATAGCATAGAACTAATCAGTGAACCAACTTTTTCATATCCAGAATATATATCATAAAAGCAAATGCTTTGCAATTAAATTGTGGCAATAAACAACAAGTATCAAAGAAACCTAAATTTCTATACTTATGTAATGCTTCTTTAAATACCATCTTGTGAGACAAATACCTTAATCTCTATTATAAAATGATGATGATTCTGGACATGTGATCCTAATATTGCGGACAAACAACAACACCTAGAGCTACCAAAGTTTGAACACACAGTCTCCTTCTGGAACATGTGCACTTGAAAATGGGAATTTTAAGTTTCAAATTTTTTAAATTTTTTTTATTTATATTTTGTTGAACTACATGAAATTTTAAACAAGCTCAGCAATTTAAAGCAATGTATTTCCATCACAGCAAAGCATAAGATATTTAACTTTAATCAGAAAACTCGGCGATTTCAAAGAAATGTGCTGCAATTCAGAAATATGTTGCAAAGAAATGTTTTTGAATTTAATTAACAAACCTATTCAGCAAAACATAAAATATTTTGCTTCTGAATTTAATTAACAAACCTATTATTAAAAAAATGTGTTGTCAATGCCTGAAATAAAATATTTTTATCTTCCAATTACCGTTATATTTTCATTTGGTATACCACAAGCTATGATATTTTCTTTTAAATATTACCTGTGCTTTTTATTCATTGACAAACTAAAGAATGAATGCAGTTCTTCATTTCTATTGTTATTAATTATTAGCTGTACCTATGAAATTACATCGGCTAAATTCCTTAAAATCATTATATATATGTGTGTGTGATATTTGCAGTCGGTGGGCATTGGAAAAAAAGAAGCTTAGCAAGAGTCCGGATTTTGTCGTTGGCAAAATAGAAGGCAGCAGAACTGAAGACAGAAGAATTTCACTTTAAAAACTCCACATCTTTATTAAATTAACATGACAGCTCATTTTCTTTAGACGAAGATCACATATTCAATAATGATTTAAATATTAAATTTAGAACCTCGATGTCATAAATATTTTTAACAAAGGAAAGATGAAGAACCAGAGCAAAGCTTTTACAAGCAATGGTGGTGAACAGGCTGATGAAAAATGGTACATAGAGCTATTTATAGTAGCGGTTACGTAACAGGCCAGAGTGTTCTGGAAAGTACTGGTCTAGGGGGAAAATCCCGAAACTGCAGTTAGTAGAGGCAAAGTTAATTAGAGGTTGCCTGTTCGCGAACATATATATAACTACTAACTTATTTGGCTAATAGCTGCTTGTGTGACTATTTTAGGCAGTTAGTCATACAAGCAGCTAGTTAACGAGAAAAAGCACCTATAAAATTATGACAGGATAACTAGCTTTCCTTATATACCAGTGGAGAAAAAAAATTTGATTAGATTTTTACTCGCTTGCATATCATTTACAGCAAGAGTTCTTCAACACAGCATGATTAAAAAAACTCAAGGCGTAAGATTAAAGAAAATTTTCAGAGTAAACATGCACTTAATAAATGAAAGAAATCTTTGAAATGATTTTTTACTAACCTTTTAATTTTAAAACAATCTTGTGCTTCATTACACAACTTCATTTTTAAGCTTCCCCAATATTTGATACACTTGCCTCATGTTAGCAATGCAATTTACAAAAGCTAAGTGAATATATTAGCACATTACCTAGCAAAGAAGTAATGTAATAATGCAGCTAGGTAGTGGGCAATATAAACTAACAGACTGATATATTTTTTATTTACTAATTTGCCCCACATGTTTAATTTTTTATTAATTAACAAGTGATAGCATGGAATAATAAACATTTAATAAATAAATAAGTAGAAGCTATTGGCACAAAAATAAAATTTATAACCAGTCATATAATTATGAATAAGCAACAGTGAATTAATGCATAACACTTTATAATTTTCATTTCTCTAAAACTTATACCCTGTTTTTAAATTTATACAGTTTCTTAATCATACAGAACGTACTTTAAAATACACTCTTGGGAGAAAAGCTTATTATATCTCTATCACCTGATTAAAAAGCAATACTGTGCACATTATCAAATTTTCAATAATAAGAACAAACTTAAGAGAACACTTTTTAATGCGTCTTTTGAAAGAAATACTGAACCAGAAGAAAATTCATTGTTTTTTAAACATATTAGTCAAAAGGAATTTTTAATTTTCTGATAAGAAATTTGTTCTTTCATAACTTTGCTCTTTCATAACATCAGAGTAACTTTCTGTAAAAACTAAGAAGAATCAATAGAAATTATCGATAGAAATCAATAGAAAATATTGGCATATATAAACCCTTCCCTCCCACACAAAAAAAGGCTACTCAGGATATCAGAATAGATCGATATTTACCCATGACCAGAAGGTGCAATAAAATATAAGCAGCAATGTACCCTTCCATCTGGTATTGTTGTTCTGTGAACTCTAGACTCTGCATTCAAATATTCATCGTATTTATCTTCAATGTAATCAGATATAGGCTGCCAACTGGAAAATTATCAAAATAATATAAGAAATAAAAATGAATAGATTTTAAAAAAATTAAGCAACTGTACTTTTTACACGTGTAACAAAATATTTATACTTATTATACGATACAGCAAAAACCAAATATGATCAAGAATACATTACTTATACACTATATAGTATGACACACTTGCTCCTCTGTTCCCCCTTTTCGTTTTTAAATCTAAGACTAAATAATGAGAAAATTATTTACCTCAAGAGTCCATATATAGTATATATACACCTTGTAAAATGCATGTTTGAATTGAAATGTTTATTCTTTCAAAAGCTGCTGGTGGTGCTGATGTGTTTGTTTGCTAATGTCACTTGTACAGCATCCTCAAGGGGCTCGTATGGTAGGTGCCTCCATAACAATGGTAGTTTTCATATCCAAGATTTTTTACTCAAACCAGAAAAATCGCATCTGCTAAATCACTGTGTGAATGAAAATGTGTGTTGAGTGGTCATAACAGATGACTGTTTGAAGAGAATTGAGAAAAATATAAGAGGACTATAGCCGTAAAAGTGACTTCTGAATTGAAGGTCACACTCACAAACCCTGTTGGCACAAAAAAATTTCAAAGGGAGCTTCCACAAGCAGAATATTTTGGGGTGAGCTGCAATTCAAAAGCCACTCATCAGTGATCAAAATGCCTGTAAGAGGAGAAAATCGTTCCAAAGTCATAAAACCTGGATTGTAGAGTAATCAAAAACTGTCATTTGGTCAGATAAGCCTTGCTTCACACTATTTCTGACTTCTGGGTGAGTTTACATCTGGTGAAAGCCATCCCAAGCATACGACAGCTCCTGAGAGTGAAATATGGCGTGTGTCCTGCTAGAGAGTGAAATATGGCGTGTGTCCCGCTATGGTTTGAGCAGCTATATCGTGGTATTCCATAGGACCCATCATTACTGTGGAGGTTTATGATAAAGATCTACAAGAACAAGCTTTAAAAAGTATTTCTACATTATAATCAAAAAAACAAATTTTCAAGAATACAGTTTTAGTAGAATGCAATGTGCATATGATGTAAACACACTGAGCCAAATTATCAAGTCTGAAATTATCACTTTTTAGTCTTTAAGCACATTGCTTTTTAACACAAAAGTAAAGATGAAAAATCAATTTTATGCACAGAAAATCCATTTCAGAACTACTTAACTGTCAAAAAAGTTCACTGAATGCATTAGACACGATTACACGTGCATGGCTTTACTGTTATTTCATTTTATATTATTTCATAATCACAGTCAATGTTGGTATTCTATTTTTTATTATAAACATCTAATCTGTAAAACAGTAAAAATTGTAAATTATTTATTGCATTACTACAGCCTACTATCCACCAAGATGATAACACAAGCATCTAATAACAACATTAACAAGAATGGCGCCATATTGCTTCTTCTGATAACAGGGAACGGAGAGGAATTTTTTTTCCTCACGTATGCGTTCACACAGGAAAAAATAGTTTGTAATATCAGAAATGTTGGTATATGCATATACAAGTGTATTTATTATGCACATACAAGTGTATATGTATGCACATACAAGTGTATATGTGTGTGTATTCAGAGAAACAACACGTGGCGAAATCAACTCCCTAAGATGACTGCCTCTGAACGAGATCAGTATTTCTGAAAACAAGTATATTTTGGTATTAAAACATTCCTCCTGTAAGACGACCACCTGCAAAGAAAATTCCGAAGTGTGACTGGTCACCTTAGAGAGATTCATTTCGTATAGGCAACCTCCCTAAGATAACCATCTCTAAAAGATAAACGTACTTCTGAGAACATTAGTATATATTGGTATTGAGCATCACCTCTCTACAGCAACCACTTGCAAAGATGCATTTTTGTGTGGCTGGTCAACTTAGAGAGACTTCGCTGTGTATGGTGTATATGATTACTGTTATAGTTTCCGACAAAAGTTTTTAAGAAATCAAATAAATGAACATATATAAAAAAAAAACTTCTCTAAAACAATAACCTGCATTTCCAGGTTACTCCGATGGTCTTAAAGAGACCATATTTTCATTCTTATAAATACTAATCATCTTAGAGAAGAGGTGGAGACGAGAGGGTTTACTGTATGTTTTTTAATTTTAAAGCTTGTAAATAAATAAATAGTTTAAAATAATCAGTAGACAACAAGAATACCAATGAATTTTGGTTTACTGACACCGGTATTAATTTCATTGCTTAGATGAAGTTTATTGACGTCAGAAAATGTTTATATGGGTTTATTCTAGAACAGAAGATTTATTTGGCATCTATTTCTATTATATTGATACCAGTAGAAAGTTCTGACCTTGATGTTGGTTGTATGGGTGTCAGATGATACCAGTAAGAAAACCCACAGAGATCAATAGAAACCAGTAAAAGTCAGGAGAGACCAACAGAATTCTATGGGTAACAGTATAAAGTTTTACTGGTTTCTACAGGGCATCTTGAAACCAGTAAGAAAAACCCACAGAGACCAACAGAAACCAGTAAAAGTCAACAGAAACCCATAGAACTTTATGGGTACCCATAAAAAATTTTACCAGTTTCTATGGGGCATTTTTAGCAGGGTATCCCACTGCACAAAAAACAGGTTTGAATGCATAGTGAATTTTAAAGAGTGCATTTATTCTATTTTGGTTTATGCGCTATCGATGATGCAGATTTAATTCAATTCATTAAGTTTAAATGAAATACAGGGAAAAATGCGTATAATTTAATATTCCGTACAAGGAAGTCATGTGGTGCACACATCAGCTTTTTCCTTTTCAAATTTAAAATATTAAAAATACCTTTCTTTGAAATGCAATAACCTTGAGCTTTAATTTATTGATACGAACATTTTTCCTTCTAAAGTACATTTACTAATTTTCGAAGCAACTTTGAATTTCAGGAGACATTTTCAAACTAATTCTACATTCCAATCAAAACAAAACAGCAGTATTCGATTATACAGAAAATGACAAATCTTTATCTCAGGATACTAAAGAGAAAATTTATACAGAAAATCATTCACGTAAAGGGAGAACAGGCTTCTCTATTCCAAACCCAGGAGGAAATTATGAATCCTGTAATATTCGTACATACAATTAATTCTCAAAAGTAATTAGAACTGATTAGTAAAAGTAATTAGAACTGAATAAAAAATTTCTTGTTTTCTTTTAACTTTAAATTATGATGAATCCATTCAAAAATTCTAACTCCGGTTTAAAAAAAAAAAAGATATTGAACAGAAATGTAATAATAGAAAAAGCAACCTCAATGTAAATTAGCAAAGAGATCTTGGTGCAGTTACAAATAATTTCGTTAACTTAACTCGCCAATGTTTTACAGGAAGAATGATACAATATTCCCTTGAAAAGCACTACAAGCTGTTTTGAATGCAAACGGTTTTCAGACACAGTATTGATCAAAGCAATATACTTTTATTTCGGTGCTGCCATATTGTGGTCAACCCATGTACATTCCCACATTACTCCTGCTCTTCTGTCATGTTCTATAGCTGAAATTAGGGTCAGTTTTTGAAATATTTCTTTGGATCTCATTCAGTGGATGACAATCATAATCAAAAATATTAAATTAACTTAATTCTGCAAACATAACAACACTCTAGTATTCTGAATTCTTATAGCTTTTAAGAAAGGCCTCAACATTTTTGGACTTGAATTGAGGTTGAAATTTTCTTTCTTAATACAGAATTTTTTCCTCTTCATTTGATTCCTGTTTTACCATTTGTTACTGATCAAATGGTAAAGCTTTACCGAATCACAAAGTTAACAGTTTCTGAACATACTCCACATCATTCAATTCCAGTTTTGCTGCAATTTTGGTATTCATTTCTTATTATTTTAAGAATTTTTGTATATTTTGAAGGACAGTTTTCAGGTATGCCAAGTCTTCTTTCATTATTAATTCTACCATGCCTTAAATAACTCCTCATGTGCGATACATTATTTTCTATTAGTCTTAATACAAGTCACTAAATAATTTGAGCAGTCTACTTGTAACATTTCTCAAGTGAATAAATCCAAAAAGGTTTTGCATTCTAACAATTTAGTTTGCAGAAATAAATGATGTGATGACTAGGTCTTGAGAAACAAATGATTCATTTCAGTACACCAAGTTTATTATTCAGTCCTTCTTGCATGCCAAAACCTAAACGTATCATGCATTTATTATGGCAATAGTCGAACTTGGTTATTGATAAGACAATCAATAATATTTTATCTCGTAGCTAGCAAGTAAAGGCAGTAAGCCAACTACAAGTATTCTTGGAGAAGGCAGAAAATGTGTTAACATGCAATACCTTTCTTATTAAATAAATGAATTTCTTTCCATGGCTCACAATATTAATGTAAAATAAATCCAACTAATATCCAAATTTAAGCGCCAACCCCAAATCTCATTAT